>RJWM01001528.1:0-153148 GCA_004363535.1 Dasyprocta punctata | reverse complement strand
GCAGCTATGATGCTCAATTCCCCGGTGAGCAGCTCTGGGTTCCTGGGCTGATTTGGGCTGGGCTGCGTACCTCTGTGTCCTGCGCGGCTGGCCGGCGTTTCCCTGAGGTTCACGGCGTGCAGGATCGCGGGACCCGTTAGGCTGAGTCCCGTGCGCAGCAAGGAAGGGCGGCCTCCCGGGGCGTGCAGTTGGAGTCTCCTCCTTTACTGGGTGGGGGCCAAGGCCTCCCGGTCCCAGGGAGCTGTGCTGGGCACTGCGCGGGACGCGGACCCGACCCTGGTTCTGTCCGCAAGCTCGGCCCAACAGCTATGCCTGCGGGGCAGGCCCGGGCAGGTCCCTAGCTTATGTTTCATTAAGAAAACACCATGTTCTCATCTCTATACTTGTTCACATATCAGATAAATTAATCATCATGAGCCGGTTGTGGTGGTGCACCCCTTTAATCTCAGCACTCAGGAGGCTGAGGTAGGAGGAGCGTTGTGAGTTCGAGGCCAGCTTGAGCTACAACAGGAGTGCAAGGCCAGCCTGAGCTACACAGTGCAACCCTGCCTCAAAAAACTAGGGCCAGGAGTTTGGCTCAGTGGCGTAAGCGCCTGTCTGGCAGGCGTGAAGCTGTGAGTTCGATCCCCGGTGCTGAAAAAAAAAATTAATCATCATGTCATTCTAGTGTGGTAGATCTGAGTATCCTCACTTTGCAGATAAATTAATTGATAGGGAAAAATGTAAATAACTTTTATATTATGTACATGCATTACTTTAATCTTAAAAATTATTTTCCTAAGTATTCAGGATCAAGTCTAGGACCTAAGTTTTGTATGCCTTCTCTACCCTAATGACATCTGAAGTTGTAACCAATTTTACAATTTTGCTACTTTAGGATTTGTTCTATAATTATAAAAGTCTTAAGATTATGCAGATAAAATGTAACATAATTATGAATCAAAGTTATCTAAACAGTATATCTTAACATACCTGGAGTTTAAATGTCTGAATCATAGAAACTTTCATGCACCAAGATCTATTAGGAAAAAAATGATAGGTTAAAACTCTGTACCTGCTACTATGGTGGGACACATACAGAGGAGGCTGAAATGATAATAGACATTTAGATTATGAGTCAAGGAATGACATCACTAAGGTAAGAAAAATTTCAACTGGATTTTAAGAGAATGGAATTTGTGGCACTCAAAAAGAATCGCATTCCCAGTAAGTTATAAAATCAAGAGATCCAATTCCAGATAACCAGATTTCATGTTGAGTGTTTTAGTAACATCTCAATTAGTGATAAGGAAACTGGAAGCCATGAAAACATCTCAGCTGTAAGCCAAAATATCATTGATGTTAAAAGAACATGGCAGAATATCAGAGAACGTATTTCTACTAACTATAGTTGGACTTCATGAAAGCTGGATCAAGATTTAGAAACACAGGGATGAAGGTTACTCTGTCTCTTTTTCTCTTATTCTTCTCTACCGGGTCTCCCAATTTTTCTTCTTTCTGTTCTATATTTCATTCAATTTTCTCCTGACTGCTTTATCCTAATTTTTCATGTATCTGTGCTATGGTATGAATATTTGTATCTTCCCCAAAATTTACATGTTGAAAGATAATCACCAAATATTTATCATTAACAGGATAAGCCTTTGGTAGGTGAGTAAAAGAAAAATGATATAATTACCCTTATGAAAGAGACTTGAAAATCCTTTTATAGTTATGCAATATGAGAATATAGGAAGTACAATATATGAGAATTGAACCCCATTTGACATCAAAATTGTGAGCAATAAATTTCTGTTATTTATAAATTACTCAGTCTTGAGTATTTTGTTTTAGCAGAAGAATTGTACTAAGATGATATATTGTATCTAAAATTAGTTCCCATATATCTTTCCTCAATCTTTAACAACTTCTTATAATTTGCAAAGGTTCTGTACTTGCATTTTACTACAGTTGCACACTCACCTTTTATAAAATCTTAAGAAAAAAATGAAGATCTTTGCCTAGGTAATTGATCAAAAGGCTTGGATTCAGATGCATCTTCTTTGTGCTACTGCTTGGGGTTTATATTACAGGGCCCACTAAAAACCTAACAAAGCTGTATGTATGTATGAACAAACTCTGTTAGAAGGGGTTATGAATATGTCAGAAAAGTTTATGTACATATACCATTTATGTCTTAGTGGTCATCTGGATGCTTGTCTTAACTCACAAGACAAGAAAAAGAGAACCAGAAAATCAGAGAAGAATTTATCTATATAAGGAGGACTAGGGAACATATAAGAATATGATTTCAGGAACAAAGTTCAGTGTTAGTTCTATGAACTGGGTGGAGTATTTCAGGGAATTCAGCCTTCAAAATTGAGTAAGGTATGACCTTATCAGAAGGGGGTTGTTGGCATGGCAGAATGTAAGAATTGTGCGGTCAGGGAGACTCCCAGTTAGATCTCAAAGAACACCTACATGACCTATCAAGGAACCTCTGAGAGAGCAGTGCATGAAATTGTGGGAAGAAAGCCAAAGTTGCATTGGAGACATTAGGAAGTTAAGAGATGCCAGGAACACAAAACATTAGACAAAGAGAGTTGCAGTTTTGGAGTGCTGAAAGTCCAAGTGAGACTGGATGAATTTTACCCAGGAAGGTCATAGAAATTGAGTTCCCCAAGATTTCTGGAGGTCAGTTCTTCTCATTGTGTGCCCTAGATGGGGAACATGGAGATACAAGACATAATTTTGGTCTGCTGAGATTCCATCTTGCATTAGGTCTAATCTTTCTATGTTTCTATTCCTCCCTTAAAGATGGGAATATATACCCTGTGCCATTGTACCTTGGTATTATGTAACTTGATTTTGACAGAGGGTCAAATCTCAGAGTTTACCTTGAGTATCAGGAAAGACCCTGATTTGCACTTTTTAGTAATGCTGGATGTGTTGAGACTTAGGAGAAGAGATTGTGTGTGTGTGTGTGTGTGTGTGTGTGTGTGTGTGTGTGTTTTGTGCAATTGTATACAGGATAGTTTTATCCTGTCAGGCAGAATTATGACTTTTTGTTTATTTGTAGTAAACTATAGTTTAAAGAAATGTGTTTGGGTATTAAACTGTCAAAAGGTGGATTATGGTGGATAAACTTAACTGTATCAATTTAATTGGCTTGTGAGTCACCTAGGGGATTAGTAAAGCACACTTTTGGGTGTGTTTGTGCAGGTCAGGGAAACATAATTTGGGGTACTGAGATAACTCCTGGCTCTCTCCTCTCTGGCACTCTTCCCCAGATATGCTTTCGAGCTGCCATGAACTAAGCATCTTTTCTCCATTACTCCCTTCTTCTGTGATATTTCTGCCTTGGAGAGGGCTGATAGTGAAGTGAACCTCCAAATCATAAGCCAAATTAAAATTTTATTCCTTAAATTTTACATGTCATATCTGATTCTTAATGATGGGCAAGCTTCATAAAATATAGCACAGGTGATCTTTCTTCCCAATGCCTATTAATGACATCTGTAGTTAATTACAGCACTTATTTCTGGATACCATCACATAGCCCTCCTCTAAAAACGTTGTAAGTAGCTACTCACAATCTATCACCTTTGGAAAGAGAGGAAAATTACTGGCTATTCATGACTTAAGTACTTCCTATATTTTGTCAAGGACAGTTAATCCTATAGGTGGAAAGGTCAGTGAACCCATACCTGGGCAAACTGAGGCACAAAAGGGCAGTCCAATTGAAGTGGTCAATATAAGACAGTGATAATGTATCATATATGTTAGACTATATGACTTTGTGCTTTTCTGAATATCTTAACCACATCAGAAATTGGCATGCATGTAAAAACTTGGAATCAAGCAAATTTAAATGTAAATACAGATTCCACAACTTATACATCTCAGGATATCAGTCAAGATATTTACATTTAGTATGAATTAATTTATCTATAAAATGAGAATGCTCAGATCAGCTACACAGGATTGACATGATATGTAATTTATGTGAAGTATGATACATGTCTAAGTTATATTTCTCATTGCTGAGACAAAATACTCAAAACCCACATGTTAAAGCAAGAAAGGTATATGTCAGCTCCCAGTTAGTAGGGATTTCAGTCAGTAGTCAACTGGGTCCAAAGCAGGAGGACAAGGCAGGGGACATACCTGTATCATAGGGTTGTTGATTAAATATATTAGCACAGTATTTCACCTATTTAATTAGTACTCAATTATGTCTATCTATTATTAACATTATACTATGAATCCTAGCAAATGCTGGAATGCTTCACAACTTGTTCCCATATTTAGAAGAGATCTTCAAAGTTTTATGTTTTCTTCTCAATTAGTAAGAATGAAAAGTTTAAAAGCACTGAGAAAGGAACTAGCTTGGTTCTTTACCAAATAAAAAAACCTGATTAAAAATTAAGACTTACTCTCTACCATCCTTCTATGTGTCCTGAAGGACTATTTTGGTAAATATGAAATTGTCAAGTATAAGGCAAATATTGTGATGATTTGACCACTGGAGGGAAGTTTACCTAACAAGGGATCATGCTGAATATAAAGAAAAGATGCTTTCACTTCACTTGCTGATTAATATTCTTCTTGCTTAACAAACGCCAAATGCTTAGGAAATTGAGGGAGTCATCTGCCTTTACAATTTGATCTTGGCTTCAGATTATCAGTTGATAAATTTGTTATAAGAATTGATAAAATTGTAATTCTTCCCACCAACACAAATAGATAGAACTAATTTCCCTGTGTAGGACCCTGAGAAATAAACATGCCATTATAGAAAGTTTATTTACCATTGCTGTCTTAATTAGGTCCAATTGAGGAAGTAAATTTCCTTCTGAAAATGACAAACTTCAAGTTCCAACCTACTAGCACCATTTTGCAGGACATGTATCATAACCTCCAGTCATTTATCACTATTCCCAGATGCCAGTATCTTCAAAGGCAAGGCAGGTGTTCCTCATTCCAGTTCACTACACTAAAATTATAGCTGTCATTTTACCAGTATGAAGATACTACCTGGATTCTGATCAATAACATTTTCAGAGGAGTCATTTCAGTTTTCTTAAGGTTACAGAATTAGGTTCATAAAAATTATTAAGTTAGATTTTACTCCCTAACTTTTGATTCTCCATGTAGGTAGTTAACTGCTAATGTTAGCCAGAAAATTCACTTGATGCAAGATATTAGGGAAAGCAGGATCAAAAAGCCCCAGTGGTCTCCTTTTCCATTTCCTGCCATTACAGTGAAAGGCAGCAAAAAAAATGTATGACTGGAGCATACATAGCAGGCTTTCTGCACTGTCTGGACTTCCAGACCAAAGAGAGAACAGACAGTTCTGCTTAAAAATCAAAAAGACCATGGTTAATACATCACTATCTCAATAAATAGGAAATATCAAGAACTCTGTATGTGATGAAAGATGGTTGATAAATGTATAACATTTAATTAAATATTCTTACAAATTGATACATCTCATGTTGAAAAAGCATACTTAGCAGATGCCTGCTTTCTTCATAATATCACACTTAGTAATACTTATGGATTAGATAAAAGAAGACAAGAAATGACCAGTGCATTTGGCATCAGCCTACCTGCTACAAAATAGCTGGATGTACTTAGGCAAATCTCTCAATTTTTTTCTTCTGGACCGTGACTGCTTCTTTTGTAATGTGAAAATTAATATCACTCTCCTTATGAGAAAGTAAACCAATGCATGTATAGAACTGTTAGTTTCATGTAAGAGAAGAAAACAAAGTTCAAAAATGACAAACAACATTCAGATGCTGACAGAATAAAGGTTTTCGATCATTCAGATGGAAAAAAGGATATAATCTCCTTAGCATTGCCACAACTCCATGGACAATTTTTAATCACTGAGTTGAATCCATTGTATTTTTTCTATTATTTTATGTCAGATTCCTCATTAGACTCTGAACCCCTCAAGGGCAGGGACAAAGCAGTATGTATATTTTTATCTCCAGAAACTAGCACAGGTTTCTACAGTGTATTAAGCACTCATTCATTGTCTATTGGAAAAAAACTGAAGACAGTCAGAAAGGAATATGGGATTAACAAAGCACTTTGTCCTCCTCACCGCCATTCACTGCTTTTGTACCACACCAGGAAATAAATCTGATACTTTCAACTTTCTTGAACTTTGAGTTCTGGATAAATAGGAGTTTACAATGAACCTTAACTAGTCTGAACTTCTTAAATGCCTTAGTAATAAAGCAATAAGCATAGCAAACTCTCAGACCATATTTCAGCTAATCAATAGGAATGTAGGAATGTTCAGGCTACACCAAGATTTTCGAACATCTGTAAAGACTGACGAATCAGAGATTGTTCAAAAATCACACAAAGAGAAAACCATTTTCCTCTCCTGGGGATTTGCTGTGAGAAAAGACCTTGGGTAGGAATTGAAAGATTCAATTCTCAAATGATCTAATTATGATTAGTAAGATTATATAAAATGAAGGAGAAGGGAGGAGGAAGGGGGAACCAAGGGACTTAATCATTTCCCCCTTACAAACAAATGTAAAAATATATCAGACCTCTGACTTACTAGCTTCTCTCTCAGGACTGTAATAGGTGAAGAGTGGGGAAGGTAGAGATGCTTAGGAAATTAGAATAAGAGAGAAGGAAGCCCGAGAGATAGTGATGAATGGAGTTTACTTTTTCTGTGATGTTCGAAAAAATATTTCCCAATGGAAATCTCCTCTTTAAAATATTCCCTCACAAGATTAATAAATTTAGATCACAGGACACACACTCCCATCCCCTCATCATACTTTTTGCATTTTCTGTACCACCTGCCATTTTCAATCACCCAGAGTTCATTCCAACTTGTAGTTAGGCGGAAGAGTCTATTATTGTTTCCATTGTAAACTGTAATTACCCTAGATTTACTTTTGAATTGTTCTAAATTCTATGAAGCTGAATCTTGGCATCAAATAACAGAGGACAGATGATTTTTTAAATGGTGCTGCTTTTTAAAAACTTAAAATAATCAAAATATTGTTCACTTTGAGATAGCAATATGTGCACTTGCATTCCATGTAGTTATTTCTGAGCCCTTCATTTGCAGGTAGATATCTTAAAAATAATATTAGAGAGTATTTTTGAAAAGTAGGCAAAACTACTTTGTGGTACTTAACGTGTATCTCTTATGCAGTGAGGAAAAGAGAATTTTAGTAAAGAAAAAGTGTAGGGAGGAAATTTGAGTAAAAGTTCTAAGATTTTATTCTTTTTTAAAATTCATTCTTTTTAATTTTAATGATGGTGTTTTCCAGGGAGAGTAGATGACTGTGACTCCCAATTTCCATACAGTCCACGCACCCAACCCAACAGCCACGTCATTGAGAATGTAATTATAAGTTTTGAACCAGACAAAGAAAAGAAATGGTGGCAATCTGAAAATGGTATGATTAAGTTTTTCCCAAGTATTCATTTCTTCCTATTTTTTTTTATTTTAAAGAGAAAAAAGATAAAAATAAAAATGAAACAGTTTCAAAACAGGTTAGTAGGAGTTACAATAACTAATACATTGTATATTGTTATCTTCATAGTAGTTATTCAGAGTACAAGATATAGGCATGCTATCTTGTCCAAACAATATTAGCACAAACTTTTCTTTGCAATATAATAAGAGAAACTGTGTTAACTATCTTTACTATCTTGTGTATGCATATTTTTTTTCATTTCCCCTTTCTTTCTTTCTCCTTTTCCCCATCATGGTTTGTATTTTCTTTTGAGCAGTTTTTCCAATTCACAATATCTATTTTATATTTTGGTCATATTTACTTATCCAGTTTCTCATATTAGTTAGACAATAAGACATTTACATATATGGATCCGATTTATTGCCCTTATGAGTGTGGTCTCCAGTTGCATCAATTTGCCTATAAAAGCCTCCAGTTCATGCTTCTCTATAGCTGAGTAGTAATTATTTTATAAACAAAAATTAACATTTTTTTATCCATTCCTTGGTTGATGGCAATTAATCAAACTTTGGTGAGAATTTTTCTCCATATTGTAGGAAAGGTTATAGGTGAACTCCTCCCCTTTCCCCAATGACTGATATACTCCTTATTTCCATGTGATAGATTCAGATGACACTGTAGTGATTCAAGTTTCAAAATTTTATAAGGATATCATTTATTATGCTAAGAATAGGGGTTTCTGCCTTGAGCACAAGTTCTACACACTAGTGAAGTGTATACTAATGTTCCAGTTGCAGTGGACAGATAATGACTTTAATTAGTTTATGAAAGTTGATGTGCTTTTCATCCTGAGTGAGTAAGATGAGACTACACTTTTAATACTCCCATTTTGTATCTGTGTATTATGAGATTTGCATATATTTTCTCATTTTAAAAATTTTGTTTTTGTGCTTTACTTAATGTTCAAAGAAACCTATGAGTTACATATTGCACTGATTTTTTTATATTGAGAGATAGTGGCCTTGGAATTTGGGTTCATTAAATATTCAAAATCTTAAAATTTCTGACTAAGTCTAGATTTATTAAGTGTAGACCTAAAGACCTGCAGACATGCTGACTAAATTATTAATCCTCAGATAAAGAACAACATCAGTCTTAATCTTCAGTGGAGTATGTTTGTGTGTATGTTTGTGTGTTCGATGGGGGCACAGGAATGAAATTACAATTTAGACTGTCCTCTGTGTGATGAGTCTTAGAAGCTAAGGAGATATCTACCACCTATGGGACACTAATTCAGATTTATTCATTCATGCTGTGTCCTATTTTTCATTCTCCCTAGGAGTTGCTACAGCAGGGGGAAAAAGGAAATAAAATACACCACTGAAACAGGTCTCTCCAGCATCTGTTTCACACAGCAGACTCCTATATAGCTGATTGGTTTGAAAAAGAATTAATTGCTAGTCCTCTTCACCATTAAGGCTCAGCCTTTCACCATTTAGAGTCAGCTCATCACACTTACTCCTACTCCTGCAACTTGTCAGTGGTCTCATGGGCAGTGTTATTAACCCATGAGAAAAATTCCTGACCTTAGAATCTGCTAAAATATGTCCAGTATCCTTGAAATAAGTAGTAATCACAGTATATTGGCAAAGACAGCCCGCCCCAGAACAATGCAGCCTGACTGGCTTAAGAGACAGTTTCTTAAGGACTACAAAATAGTCTCAGTACTTTGCTTGATGTCTAGTCCCAGGAGACAGAGGGACTGAGAATGAAGACATTTGGCGGTCACTGAGCTAAATATTCTTTTTGTTCTTTTACAGTTCTTTATAGGTTCTCTTTAGTCTAGTGTTCAGGACAAGATTGTCCTTTTTCCCTAGCAGTGCTTCTCTGGGCAACTTTAACACAATCCTCCATCTCTTAAAGAGAGTCCCATCATACCAGAGTCAAAACAACACTTCTGTGTATCCAGACTATGTGAAATCCTCAAAACAATACTATTGTGTTATTGTTCTGCTTGTTGTTAAAGACAAAAGCCATTCTGGCATTTATTAAACAGCAAAGAAAGAAATATTGAGGACTATTGCAATATGCATCAACACTAACACAACAGGGAAGAGGTAGTGGGCCTGATTCCACTGAACAAAACAAAGACAACTGGGGTTACATAGCCCATGAGCAGAGTGAAGGTGTAAGTATATAGAAAATTAGCTTAAGGAAATATTGAGGGTAGGAGATTTTGACTCAACTGAGTTTACTAGGATTCTTGCTAAAACTGGATGATTTACAATTGTAAAGGACAGGAAGTGCAAGGTTAATGTTTATCTGAGAAAATGACCCAAAAGAACCTGAGTGAAGTTTGCTCTAATAGAGAATCTTTATTATCTCTACCACTCTTGCAAAAGTTGTACATTGCAGCAAGTGCTTTACAGAAATGGAAATGTTAGCCAGGCATGGTGGTGCACGCCTTTAATCCCAGCACTTGGGAGGCTGAGGTAGGAGGAGCGTTGTGAGTTCGAGGCTGGCTTGGGCTACAACATGAGCGCAAGGCCGGCCTGAGCTACACAGTGCAACCCTGCCTCAAAAAAACTAGGGTCCGGAGTTTGGCTCAGTGACTTAAGCACCTGTCTGATAGGCGCGAGGTTGTGAGTTTGATCCCTGGTGCCACACACACGTACACACACACACACACACACACACACAAAGAAAAAAAGAAATGAAGTATTCTGTGAAAGATGTCTTGGTGTCTTGCCCATCGCTCTACAATTACTACCAATCACTTTCCGCTCTCCGTATTCTAACAATGTATTCATAAGATGAAGCTGTTTTTATTGCTTCCCACAATAGCTGAGATTTTTCACCTCTGTGAAACCTCAGCAGTTTCTCAGAAGAGAAGGAAAGGAGATTTTTTTCAGTGTCGAAATTTGATTAGGAATAGGTAGATATCATGATACAACACTGGAAGATTGGTAAAAACAGAAAACTGAGGATTTGTGAGTAACGGGCTCAAAGAATCTTAGGGTAAGCTTTATCTTGAAGACATGATGACCTTTTTAAGTAAGTCCCTATAATAAGCAACCAAGCTATTTTTTAGAGTAGGAAATGATCATAAAGGTAAAAAAAAATTCTAAGGAAAAGAGAAAAATAGCAAAACCCATTTCAATATAGACAGTGCCCAGGCATAGTATGAAGGTGGCCAGTTGGGTTCCCATAGACCATTAGAAAATAGCAAAATTTAAGTGGAACATTATATTCTGTATCCTCAAGGAGCAGAACAGCTCAAAATACAGTCTACTGTTCATTTTTATTTTCTGTTAAAACCTAGAGTCTGTAGTAACAATACAGTTTTGGGATATGCTGAAAAAATGTCTATTTTAAGATGCCAAAAATGATTTCCAGTCTTAGCTCTAACTTTATCATTCCAATGACTTTTGGTAGCATAACATAACTTATTAAACATAGTCTTCAATACATGCTAATTTTTAAACATTTGCTTGTAGTACTTCCAAGTCATTACAACTCTGACATTCTGTGGTTCTGTTTTCTTATTTATGAAAAACATAAGGAAGGTTTTAGGTATGAATTTAAAGATAAAAACATTAAATTTCCATAGGTCTATTTATTGTTTAGAAAATGTTTAATGACAACACATATCTTGCTAGTACTAAAGCCAATCATCTTTGCCAGATGAAATACCTAAGAGCAGAATACGAGCATGAGTTCCCTTTTCTAAAAGTTGTCGAATGAAAATCCACATAGCCGAACAATATGACATATAAAGCACAATTTATATGTCATAGTTTGAATGCTTAATTGTTCCTATCGACTTGGAGAAGACACAAAGTAGAGGAAAGCTATCAAAATTCATGCTGCAAAAACAGTATAATCATCCAGAAAAATATTCAAATATATGATTAGTTACTTAGAAAATCGGATTACAAAATATTATATATGTTAAACCTATAGTTTTGTATACAAATATTGATGCATACATCCATATTTGGAATGTAAGACCAAATAACATTCTATAAATTAAAATATTAAGGTGAATGTAGGGTTTTAAATAAGGAGGAAGCAAAAACAAGGTGAACATTTATTCAGCATTTGTGTTTGATGTGATAGAACTCCTTAGACTGACAGTATGCTTGAATTTTCTTTTATATTCTTTTGAGGCAAGATAAGGTACCATAACAAGGCAGATACTTCTTAAAAACAAATAGTTTATTTGAGATGAAACAACCCATAAACTCATGAGCATTTATTCACTGAGATGATAGTGCTGAAGAAAGTAGACACAGAAGAGATGTAGTACTGTGGACTTCTCTTAAATATATGATTTCACTTGCCGTGACCTTAGTTACCTATGGTCAAATGTGGTCCCAACCTATTAAATGGGAAATGTTTCAAACAACAAATTTCTAAATTCTAAATTACATAACATTCTGGATAGCATGATGAAATCTTGAACCGTTTTCCCTTGGTATATCTACATTGTTATACACTGCCTGTCCATTGATCACTTATAGTCATCTCAGTTACGAGATCAACTGTCACTATATCAACAGCACAGGTTTTCAAGGAACCTTTATGAATATAAATCTATGCATGCATATATGTATATATATGCATAATAATTACACAGACATTTCATTTTGGCAGATTCATACATGCATGTAACATGCTTTGATACTTTCCAACCCCCAATTATCCCATTCCTCTTTTTTTCCCTCTTTTTCTTCTCTGATAGTGCCACTTCCTCCCTCTCTCTCTCTCTCTCTCTCTCTCTCTCTCTCTCTCTCCCTCCCTCCCTCTCTCTCTCTCTCTCATATGAGATATAAAGTATACAACACTTGTCTTTCTGACTCTGGCTTATTTTACCTAAAATCATAATCTCCAGTTCCCTCCATTTGCTTATAAATAACATGATTTCATTATTTTTATGGCTGAAAAATACTCTATTTTATAGATGCATCATATATCCTTTATTCATTCATTTGTTGATAGGCACCTAGGCTGATGTCAGAGTTTAGCTCTTGTGAATTGGTACAATAAGCATGGATATGCAGGTGGCCCTTTAGTATACAGATTTTAATACTGTGGGGGATATATGAAAGAGTTGTATTGTTTTGGTCACATAGTAACTCTATTTTTAACCTTTTTAAGGAAACAATACTGATTTCTATAGTGGCTGATAATTTATATTTCTACCAACTGTGGTAAGAAGGAGCCCTTATTTTACTTAATAATGGCCCTTAAGTACAAGAGCAGTAATGCTATCAGTTTAAATACCAAGAAAAGGCCATAAAACATGTCCTTTACATGAAAATTGAAAATACAGTAAGAAAAATTTTAGAAACAGAGAGAACATATTGATATAAACTTTGTTACAGTGTACTGTTATAATTATTCTATTGTATGACTGAATATTACTGTTAACCTGTCAGTGTGACTGTTCTATAAACTTTATCATATGTATATCTGTGCAGTAAAAACAGAATCAAAGGTTTAGGTACTAACCTCACTTTTAGGCATCTGGTGGGTGGCTTAAAACATGTACCCCAGAGACAAGGTGGGAACACTCTATCTTGGTAGCTGTCATAATGATAGATTCACCTCACTTATTGCCCACGGAGGGTACAGTAGACAGTAAAGAAACACTGTGTTTCCATTTTGGTACTAAAGCTTGCCAATAGCAGAGCTGAATTCTTATCATACATTCTTATTTCATTTGTAATCCAGCTATATTTAACGATCCTAAAACCAGTGAGATTTTATTTCATTAAAGTTCTATTATAGGAATTTAGTGGTAAAGCACTTGCCTGGCATGTACATGACCCTGGGTTTGATCTCCAGTACCTCTAATTTGCTACATTGATAATATTTTAATTGGTTGCTTATTTTTAAGAATTTGAAAATCTTGTGTCTTTATTGTGACAATTTAATATTAATGAATCAAAATAAAATAGAACTACTGACTTGAACATGTAATTCATGAAATAAGAAAGACATTATATGAAAAACACAATCACTATATTAATAATTTATGTGCATATTTATTTATCTTTTACATTTTATCTATTTTGAATTTTTTATTAGCAACTGTTTCCAAGGAATAATGACCACTTTCCTGGTGGGGAATTGGTACATGCACATAACACATCTCAATTATTTAGATATAGATATGTTTGTTAATCAAATGTTAATTATTGTAAATTTCATTCCCAGTTAGTAGAAGCTTATACATTTGTAAGTTTTGAAAGGAAATTTTAAAATATAAAAAAGATGTATACAGCCTTTATCTGAGCATTTCTGATTCACTTTTCCCTGGTATTTTCCTGAGCACGCTGATCTATGAAGAAATGATCGAAAATTGTAAAATCATCCTTGTCAGAAAAAATGTAAAAGTAATTTCATCTTTCCTCTAGAATAGTTCATAGGATTTTTAAATACGATAATGCAGGGTGATTTTGTGCCTCAAAATTGATTGTGTGTATCATCATACAATTTTTTTACATTTGAGATCAAATTTTCAAAACTGTAGTTTCTTTTGTGACTTATAAAAGTAAGATGGATTTTCCATTGACTAATTTCTAGACTATTTAACTTAAACCTTGACGTTTTTCATCTACTCATATCCTTCTGATGCCAATAGATGAGGTCATGAATTTGCTTATATTGCGCTATAAGTGTTTTCCTTCATTCTGTGATACTGAGAAGTTAACTGCATAACTACCAAGCCATTATTCCTTTACTAGGATGGCTAATAGTAAGTATACATTGAAATTACTGTGAAAAATATTGTGTATATGAAACATATACATGTAAACATGTACATTACACAGTCTGCCAAAAAATGTATACACACTTCAAGAATTTGCCATGCTAATAAGTGTCTTGAAGCTCATGGCCACTACATGGAGTAGCTCATGTATTTGTAGAGGCCAAAGATAACTGTTATTAATATGATGATGTCTCAATAAATTTAGTGTAAAATATTTATACTAGTTTTTCTTTCCTAATATATACATTTTTGCAGACTCATCATATATATAAACATATAAATAAATATATATATATTGCTATAATGCCCCCCAACAAAATATATTCCTTTTAGTGAATTTCTGAAAAGTGTATAGTTATTTTAATGCTCCTGACACAAGGTAAAGTTTAACAAATTGCACAGATGAAGTGGACACTGGTTATAATTAATATATCTTATTTTCATTTGATTAAAAAAAAGCATGAGATATTGTGAGCACATTGCTGAAAATTCTGCCTTCCAGGTCTTTGGAATAGATCTGATCAAGCTGGAGAAATCAAAACAAAAGCAAGTTTTATTAGCTTTGTAATAAAAACTCCTCTGACATTCAGAAAACATAAGCATTTCATAGCTCTCTTAACATTTGGTTGCACAATAGTCACCTTATCTGTGGTTGAACTTCCTGCATTTTTAATGGTCAATAGTATCCTGGAAATATTTAATGGAGAATTCCAGAAACAAGCAGTTCATAAGTGTTAAATAAAGTATCATTCTAGTATATTGGTATAATTGCTCTATTTCATTGATTGGTTAATATCAATTTGTTGCCATGACCAATTGATAAATTAAAATTTACCATATGTGTTGGAAATACAGTATAAGAATGGTGCAGAACTCTCTATGGTTTCAGACATACACTGAGGGATTTGGAAAATATCTCCTCTAGATAAGGGGGAATGATTTTAGTCTATAGTCTCATCAGTGCTTTATTCACTACTATGCATTTAAAATGTTTATGAATATTCTAATCAGTTTAAATATGCCCAGATGAAAAGTTCATTCATATTTACATAATAAATAAAACAGTAAAAACATACTTTCTTTGTTTTCAAAATATTTTGACAAAAATATTTTGCTAGAAATGGAGTAACTGTTTTATTCCAACATTTTTTATTAGTGTATGTTTTCAGTACATAATGATCACAAATTGATCATGGGGAATTTGTGCATGTGTATAATTCTTTTTTTGTTTCCTTTCCTCTACCTTCCTTCCAACTTCTTCCCTTCCCCACTTTAAAAATCTCTATTTTCATTTTTCTTCAAATCTTATTTTTTAACACTTTCTCTTCCTTTCCCCTTTCTCCAACCATCTCTTCTTCCCTTTACCATTTTAAAAGAGTTTTTTCTACTTGATAATATCTATCTGTATTGGGTGATATACTATGTCCCCCCAAGTCTTCATATACTTTTGATGAGGCTGAGCCTGGCACTTGTTATTGGTTTGTTGTCTGGTGCGGGGATTGGCAATGTCAGTGCTGCACCCACCCAGGGGTGGAACCGATATACAATGTAAATGAGGCGGGTCTTCCTCTTGCTCGCTTCCATGCTCTCTCTCACCAGTGTGCCTTGCGGTTGTGGTTGCTGGCACCATAAACAGAAGCCCCACCAAGCCATGCTGCTCTGGAGCCAACTAAGTATGGACTGAAACTCCTGAGAAACTGTAAGAAATAAACCTTTCCTTCCTTAATTTTGGGCATCAGGTATTTTGTCTTGGCAATGAGTAAAAGTAACTAAGACAGAATTTGGTACCAGAGAAGTGGGGCCATTACTGTGACTATTCCTGACCACGTGGCTCAAGAGCCTTTGGAAATGGCTTGTGGGAAGAGTTTGGAAAGGCGCAAAAATGTTGCCTACATGCATAGAGCTGTAACAGCTTAGGCTGTTCTGTATGGGAGATTCTTGTCAGAGCCCAGGAGACCAGAAGGCTGATAGAAAGCCTGCTAGTAAAGACCAGGCTCGGGAGGTTTCTGCTGGGAAGAAGGACTGCATTGGTTTTTGGACTCCACACGATGTGTGTTATGGGTTGGCAGAAAGTTTGTCTACATTCTGCCCATCCCCAGAGACTTTGCCTGAGACTGAGATTAAGGGCAATGGACTTATAAATCTCACAGAAGAAATCTCAAGGCAGCAGACTTTTGAAGCGGTGGCCTGGCTATTATTGGGGGCATTTAACCAGATTTATGTTGGGAATAAAGAGCAAGGAGCCCGGCTTTAAAACCTTGTGAGTTTGGCCAGGAAGCTGTGGACTATAAAGATGGAGCTGAAACCTTGATTGCTGAGAAGGAACAAAGGAATAAAAAAGATGGCCTGGGGGCATACAGGGAAGCAGCAGGCCTCCACCCTTTGCAGCCTCAAGCCTTCAAAAGTGAAAGAGTTTGCTCTGAGGAAAAAGCTGTAGAGTGCCTTATCCCAGAGTGGTGACAGAGGCCACAGGAAGTTTTAAAAGGGTCGCAGCTGTGCCATGTCCCAGAAATGTGGCAGGCACAACAGATTCCAAAATGGTGGCTGCGTAGAGAAGCTATTCCTTACAATCAGGTTCAGAGAGCTCAACAATTCAGGCAGTCAACCCCTACAGCCAAGAGAGAGGGAAACCTGGTTACTGCTTCAACCTGCAGTGGACCTTGTCGGCATCCACATGGTGGGTGCTGGTTTCATATACAAGAAAAGGCTAAGGCAGCTTCCACCTTGCCTGCAGAGAGCAATGTGTAAAGATATAAGGGTGAAACCAAAGAACATAGATCATCCAAGGAATGCTATGGAAGTTAAGACCCGTGAAAGTGCCACAGGATTGGAATCACTCAAGCCTTTTGGAGTTTGCAACCAGATTGCTTCAGATGCTGAGCAGAGAACTCCAGGACTTAATGTTTGCCCTGCTGGATTTTGGACTTGCTTTGGTTCCAATGCTTTGTATTCCCGTTTGTAACTTTTGGAATGGTAGTGTTTATCTTGTGCCTTTATATGTTGGAAGTGTTTAACCTCGTTTTCATTTGCACAGGGGTTTACAGTTAAGAGCTTACCATAGGTCTTGAGGAGATTTAGGACTTGGACTTTTCAACAGTGCTGAAACTGTTAGGACTTTGACAAGTCTTGGAGAGGGACTAAGTGTCTTTTATATTAAGAATGTACATGAGTCCTTGGGGGTCCAGTGATGGAATGTATTGGGTGAT
Source organism: Dasyprocta punctata (assembly GCA_004363535.1). NCBI lineage: Eukaryota > Metazoa > Chordata > Mammalia > Rodentia > Dasyproctidae > Dasyprocta > Dasyprocta punctata. Next base: position 135,722 of record RJWM01001528.1, on the reverse strand, counting down.
ATACTACGTCCGCCCAAGTCCTCATATACTTTTGATGGGGCTGAGTTATTGGCTTGTTATTGGTTTTTTGTCTGGCGTAGGGATGGGCAATGTGAGTGCTGCACCCGCCCAGGGATGGAGTCAATGTATAGTGTAAAGGAGTCGGGTCTTCCCCTTCTTTGCTTCCACCCTCTCTCATCAGTGTGCCTTGTGGTTTGCAGCCGCCTTGAATGGAAGTCTTGCCACATCATGCAGCTTTGAAGCCAACTAAGTATGGACTAAACTCCCAAGAAAATGTAAGAAATAACCCTCTCCCTCCCTAATTTTGGGCATCAGGTATTTTGTCTTGGCAATGAGTGAAAAGTAACTAAGACACTATCCTCTATTTTTCTCCTTATTTATACTTTCAGTTGCTCACACAAGAGAAACAATGCAATATTTACAGTTGTGTGTCTAATATATTTCACTTAAGATTATAGTTTCAAGGTGTACCCATTTACCTAAAAGTGCCTGAAGTTTATCCTTTTTTATGGTAGCGTAGCATTCCATTGTGTACAAACACATTTTCTTCATCTATTCATCTGTTGCTGGATGTATTGGCTGGTACAACCACTGTGTGGAGATTCCTCAAAAAACTTAAAGTAGAGGTTACATTTTACCCAGCTATTCTTCTTCTAGGTGTCTTCCCAGAAGAGTTAAATTCATCATACCACATGGAAGTGTGCATAGCCATGTTTATAACTGCACAATTTATTATTTGTATTACAGCAGAGTATAGCCATTCTCAAATATATTACTTTGACTTGTTTTGAACAACTAGAGTTTTTTTTCTTAAGTTGAATCATTAAGTAGTATATTTTTTGATTGTTAAATATCTGAAAGTGTCTTTTTCTCGTTGGTAAATAATAGTTGGGCTAGGCTGATAATTTTCTTTTTTTATTTTTGAGACAAAATACAATGAAAACAATGATACAGAGTTTCAAAGCAAGATAATAGGAGGTTAACAATATATTAAATATTGTTATCTTCACTAATACATTACATAGTGTTATCTTCAAAGTAATTGCTCAGATTATAAGATATATGCATTAAAAATTGATCAAAGAATATAAACAGAAACTGTTTTGTTCAATGAACTAATACAGATTAGTAATATAATTATCTTAGCCATCTTGTATATGCATATATTTTTTGTTTTTCCTTCCTTTTTTTCTCCTTTCCCCATCCTAGTTATTCTTTCCTTTTGAGCAGTTTCTTTCCATTTCACAATATCTATGACACATTTTGGATGTTATTTACTCTTTCCATTTCTTACACTAGGGAGACAACAAGATGTCTACACATGTGAGTATGATTTATTTCACTTATGAATATGGTCTCAAGTTGCAGCCATTTACCTATGAAAATCTCGAGTTTATCCTTCTTTATAGGTTAGTAGTACTCTATTGTATAAAAATATCACTTCGTTTTAATCCATTCGGTGGCTGATGGGCATTTGGGTTTTTTCCAAAATTTAGATATTAAAAATTGTGCTGCTATAAACATGGGTGCACATATATCAATGTGGTTTGAGGCTTTTAATTCTTCTGGGAAAATACACAGAAGTGAAACAGCTGGACTGAATGGGACCTCCAATCCTAGTTTTTTGAGGAGTCTCCACACTGATTTCCACAGTGGTTGCACCAGTTTATAGTCCCACCAACAATGGAGAAGTGTTCCTTTTTAATTCTCTTGGCATTATCTTTGTCATTGCAACTCCATAGCCATTGTTCAGTTGTTTGCCAGCTTTTAATTTTAGTGGAACAGTGACAAATGAACGCTGCACTTATTTTATTTTTAGATAGCATGTTTTTGAGTTGTCCTTTTGTAGCTTTGTTAGTATGGTGATTTATATGTGCTTTCCTTTTCATTAAAAGTTTATGCATAGGTATGAATTTCTTTTCTTTCATTTTACGTTACTAAGTTTTTCCATTCTACAGAATTTTTTGTTTGATGATGTCTCCTTGAACAGTAAATATATTACTTAATTTTAGTAAAATTGTACATATATACACACATATATATATATATATATATATATTTGTGCATATGAATACAATAGTCTGGATATTAAATTTGTGTAATTTGTTATCAGAGGTATCTTATGATGTAGCTATACATATTTAAATGAAGAAAATTTGTTTTTTATGTCCCAGTTCTATTGTTTGTTGACTACGTGGCATTTGAAAATTACATAAATCCATTATGGATTCACTCTCTATTCAATAGAGTAATAAAATAATATGTATGATTACTGAAAGGAGTAAATAAGCTATAACACACAGCATTTTAAAAACTGTTCCTAGCGTATATCAATAACTCAGTAAAATTAGATGTTTTCATTTTTTGCCCTATCGCATTTTTAAATTCGGTGAATATGTTATGTATCACCAAGTAATATTTACTGGTTGTTTGCCCCCTTTTAATCACACTTTGTCATTTTATAAGTTCTTCACATATGATATACTATAAATTCTAATTCAAAATATACAACTATGTATTACAGATTTTCTAATGTTTTCTCCTGTTTTTGTTTTTACCAGTTTATCTGCATTTAAATGACTCAATTTCATAGATCACTTAAATTCAGGAGGAAAGTTTCCTAAGGGGAGGAAGTTGATAAACTTATGTCAGACACCCTGTTACTGTTTAATTCAATTTTATTCTCTCTTCTTATTGAATCCTTTCAATGATCTTCACCAAAATTCATTATGTGATGATGATATGAATAAAGGTCCTTTGGCAAGTTTATTTAAGGACTGGTAACAAGTAGTCCTTTTTAGCTAATTATTTCTAACTGATGGGTGATTTCTGACGAAGATGGAAAGTTTCCAGTATTGAGTGAGAATATGTCTTCTTTGTAATGAAAAGTAATGACCAACAGCCAAATCAGTGACTGTTTCATTCACCCCATGTATTATTTTAATTTAAATTCCTTTAGACACTGCGTTTTTATCTCTATTTTTATGCAATATCAACTATTTTTTGTTGGTTTTACTCAAGAACAATTTCATTATTTCTACTACCTTCCCTGTAGTCAGTTATGATTGTAAGGCTGAATCCATTTTAAAGTTTCTTCAAGCCAACTTCAGTGTGAAGATCAAAATAGAAACAAGGCATGATGGTATGGTTGAACCTGCCAACTAGGACATTAATTGATCACTACTTTAACCAAATGTTCGTTTAATGTTAATTTTGTACCAGAGTCTGAGAAAAGTGCTGAGGATAGAGCAGTATGGGTCATTATACAAGACAAAGAAAATTTGCAAATTGCTCATGTAAATAAACAATTGTATTGCTGGTTTATTATTCCAGAAGAAGATACAAAATGAAAGAAAAAATTGAAATAAAAAAATACAGACCTAAAATGTCCCCCAAAAGTCTCACTTGCCAGAGTGGGGTGTCTGAAAGGTGACTGAAACATTGTGTTCTCCACAAATCAGTGGATTTATTTATTGATGAATTCACATCCGAATGTGCTGTTAGAAGGCAGGACTTGGTCAGAAGAGGGGGGTCACTGAGAATGTAACCCAGAATGTTATATTTTTTCCCCAGTGTCTTCTTTCTCTCTCTCCATCATGGTTGCCATGGAATGAGCAACTTTCCTTTGCTGTGTCACTGTGCATTTGTGCCTTGGGACCAACCAACTATGAATTACATTTTCTGAAAATGTGACTCAAATAATCTTCTCTTCCTTTAACTTTCCAGTGTTGGGTATCCTGTCCCAGAGATGAGAATTCGGTTAATACAGAGAGAAAACACAGAAAGAGAGAAGAGATTGGGAGGTGACTAGTCAATCAATGATGTAAAAGAAAGATATAGGAGGGAACATGTTAGAGTGGAACCTTCAGTAGGATACCAAAAATAATCTCCTGAATTTGTGGGAATATTTAATAGCCATTGACTATCTCAGCAATTTGTATTTATTGAGAGATTTAAATTAAAATGTGTTTTATTCCTCCACTTACCAGGCAAACCTACTATGATTGAGAACCTGGCTGAAGGTTTCATCTCAACTAGCACTAATCTATACCATCAGATCTCTTTTTTCTAATTTTGAAGCAGAATATTTTTGCTAAATTCAAATTAGTCACCATATGAATTTGTGAAAGAACTAAGAATTTGATATCAAATGTGGATAAGAAAGCATAAATATTAAAACTCTAGAACACATAGAAGATTCAATTTAACAATAACTTTCATTAGGATGTGCACAAGATCAGAATGAAGATTTTCATCTCCATTTTGCATATATTAAAAATAACAGGAGTATTCTCTCTAACTCTGGTCACCTCTGTAATAGAAGCTTTATTTTCTTCACTGTGAATCTGGAAAACATAAGAAAGGCAAATGTATTCGTGGTGTCTGCTCTGTTAATAGCCCGAAATATATCATAACTTTCATAAGCATGAAAAATACAAGATATCATTTTTCCATCATTGAAAGTCTAAGAACAATGTGTTTGTTAATTCTTTAAAAGTTTGTTTCAACTTTCCTTATTTTTTTCTTTTAATTTGGCTAACCAACTCTTCTGACTCCATTTTATTCTTTGCAAAGTACAATTATATTTGCTTTTCAGAAATGTTGCATTGATTATATTTACCTACCTGTTTATCTAACCATCTACAAACTACACACTTACCCATTCAAGCCTTTGAGCAGAATTATTTACCTGGAAGAGGATTGATTATTCCTGCCTAAATGAAGAAAAATGAGTCCTGTCTAAAACAGAAAAGTATTTTACAAAATGTTGATTTTTTAAAAATGTTATTAAGAAACAGCAAGATCTGGATTTAAATCCCTGGTGTTTCACTGATTATCTGAGTGATTGTGGCCAAATTACTTATTTCTCTGATTCACTCTTCTCTGATCTATAAACTGGGACAAAAGAGAGAACCTACCTTATAGTGCTGTGGGAAGATTTTAAAAAGATAACATGTTAAATTTGCCTGCTGGGCCAGGCATCTAGCTTCGTGTCACAGTGTCTGCCTGGCAAGTGCGAGGTCCTGAGTTTGATTCCTGGTGCTAATAAATAAATCAATAAATAAGTCTTATACCTAGCGTGACACAAGTGAAATACTCTGAAAGCATTTAATGTCTTTATTAAAATATTCTTCAAATTCATTTAAAAAATCGCAAACCATAATCGTTTTTAAATGGTCTGATCCACAGTTCTCTTTGCAAATGGGCTGCATTGTATTCATAGACAAATTACATAGCTTGCTGACCAATATGGTAGTTCATTTAACCTTCTCTGCTAAGCACTCAACCAATTGGCTTGACTCAGAATGTCTCATACAGGTGCGTTTTCATTTCCTTTTTGGCCAAAACTCTGTAACAGAGCTTATGGCTTTCAGCCTCCTTGTGCTGAGCTGTCTACAAAGTATAGACTGATAAAGATTCCTCTTTTCTGAAGTTAATCTAGTTTGTATTCAACTGTATAGAATTTTTGTCCAAAATTTATACCTGACATGAAACAAGTTCTTGATAGGAATTTTTTTGAGCTCTCACAGATACTTCTAATACCAGCTCCTGGCAGCTTCACATATGGTTCCATACTATAAATATATATATATATATATATATAATTTTAGCCTGTATTAATTAACAAGATACAATGTGCTGTTGACCTAATCTCTTTAGAGAATTGCTGAATCTGTATTAGATATTTTACATGGTCAGATATTTGATAAGGTAGCTTCTGAATGGAAAAAACTTGTAAACATACACAGATAATTAATAATAATAAAAATAGTTAACAACTCTTAGCTATCTCTGATGTGCCAACATTTCACAAGGATTATCTACTTGAATATTGACAATAACTGTTTGGAATGGAACTATTAATATATCCTCCTTTAACATATGGAAAATGATAAAATAATATGGATTTATCAAGATTTGTGATAATTTTAAACTAAGTATCTATGGCTGTACAACATGAGGTTTAAGCAATGCTACTATCCTTAGAGTAAATATGTTTTAAATTCCATGGCCCTGAAAAAAGCCAAAGTGCTGTCTATATAAACAAATGTAATTACTGTTTTTGCTAGACTTGTAATATATATCCTGTATATTATCAACTTTCTGTCACTGTGACAAAATACATGACATAAGTTAAAGGAGGGAAGATTTATTTTTGTTCACCATTACAGAATTTTCAGTGCTTTGTTGACTGGTTCTATTATTGTACATCTGAGATGAGGAAGAAACATGATGAAAGGGATTGGCAGAGGAAAGCTGCTCATCACATGACAGCCAGGAAGGAAAGAGAGGCAAGGAGAGAGGCAGGGAGGGAGAGAGACAGAGTGAGAGAAAGACGGCGGGGGGGGGAGAGGGAGAGAGAGAGAGAGAGACTGAAAAAGGAGACACAGACCAAGGATCAGATTTAGTTTCTAAGATCATTCCCCCATGATCCATTTTCTTCAGTTAAGCCCCACTGCCTAAGTTTACATTACTTTCCAATAATGACATTCGTTTATGAACACATTGATGCAATCCACTGATAACGTTATAGCTCTCACGATCTAAGCACATACTGAAAGCCCCACATCTAAACACATTAAATATTTGGTGAGCATTTAAGACTTAAAACATTGCATTCTTCAACTTACCATTAAAATGCTCACGTCCATCACATTGTACAAAATGAATTCGGTTTATATCCAAGAATCACCAAATTGTTAATAGTTCCATACCTGTTCACAACTGCAAGTGGAGATTCTCTTCTGAGACTCATGGCATGGTCTTAGCAGTAAGCCACTGTAAAAATCCAAAAGCCCACGTACTCTTAAAGCACGATATCACAAGAAATAAAGTTATTGGTCTAAAATGGAGAAATGAGGGAAAATAAAGGATTTACACTAAAGCAATGCTAAAATCCAGCAAAAAATATTAACTCCTGTAACTCTTTGTCTAAGACTCAGGGCACATGGCGACATGATATGAGATCCAAATTGCTTGGACTGTCCTGCCCCTATGGCCGTGCCTGCTGAAAATCACATGGCTTTTCTCAGGTTGAATCTACTCCATACCTGCAGTTTCCCTTCGCAGACATTTCCAGATTCATAGCAGCTTTTACTTCCTAGGGTCTCCATGGCACTTTGGTTTCATGCATTAGCTTCTCAGGGATTTCTGGCAGAGACTGTGACTTTGTCATGCCACATTGATGGGTTCATATGCCATCCTTCGAAATATTGGTTAAAGATTCCATGATCTCATAACTTTTGCATTCTGCATGCCTGAAAATCAAGCATAATGTGGATGATGACAAGAACTGCTGCCAGTTAAAGCAGTATAAAGACCTTTATTGAGCATGGCTTGTAGCAGCATCTGAGTGTCTGAATGGTTGAAGGTGGGACAACACTTCCTTAGATGTCCCAGAGTGAATAGAATACCCTAAAACTGTTTTCTTAAAGCAAAGTCTTGCAAAAGATTTTGCACTTTTCCACTTTTGAAGCCTTGTTGGGTGGTGTCTGGCAAATTGATGAGATGCTCTTAAGTTATTTTTCCTATTGTCTTGAAGTAAAATACTTGGGATTGAACCAAGGGCCTTCACAGAGTAAAACCCAAATCCTTTTTTTTTAAATTTTATGACAGATCTTGTTAAATCACTAACTTGCCCAGGCTGTGCTTGAACTTGTGATCCTCTTGCCTCAGCCTTCCACCATGCTTGGATTAGAGGCATGTACCACCGAATCTGACTTGGCTTCTTTTCTGGCACTAATCTCTTGAGATCCATATTTACAGGGTCTTCTTTTCTGGCCAAACTGTACCTTTTAAAAATATTTCCACTGGTTTTTCTCATTATTTTCACTATAAATGTGGCAAAAAATCAACCAACAATACTCAGGCCACATTGTAAAAACCAAGCTGCCTTGAAAAATAATATATATATATATATATATATATATATATATATATATATATATATAGAAAAGGTCTATATTACAATGTGATAAGGGCAATGCCGTAAGTTTGAACAAAGAAATTTCAGAGTACTGAATGATGATGACATTTCTCCTGGACCCAAAAATATAATATGGGGAATAATGTTAAACACAAAAGAGGGAGAAAAGAATTCTAACTGGGGCAATAGCATGAACACACAGTTATACACAAAGAGAAGAAAGAACAAAGACGAGTAATTCGTGGCCAGAGCAGAGTATGTATGGAAATTTTAAACAGTGACGAAGAGTGGATACATTGTGAAGATGCCTGGATGCACTCTATTGTGTTAGCAATGGTGTGTGCAACTCTGTGCATGTGTCTGTGTGTGTGTGTGTGTGGGGGGTATCTTTTAGAAAAGTATGGTGTTCAGAGGTAAGACGATAAGGGAAAAGATTGAACCATGATATTAGTTATACAATTTAATCCCTGACTTACTGTGTACTCTATGATCCAGGAAAAGGTACTTAATGCATTAAGCCTGTTTCTCTAAAAGTAAAGAAAGAAAATAGTGCCAACCTCATTATTTTTTGAAAAGGTTATTTGATATGTTTTTGAAAAGATTACATGAGTTTGACAGAGAACAACTACAATGTCTGGAACATAGTAGGTATACTTAAATATTGATGTGCTTTATGAACTTTCCTGAGCTAATTATGGCTTGAATATCTCATCTCTCAGTTGTACTGGGTGTGTACCAATATACTATATTATACAAATCAACCTGTGATCCAAACTTTCTTAAATTGAATGATATTTCACTTTTTCTTCTATTTATATGAACTTGCCATGTGTACTATCGTCACAAAGCATAAACAGAAATGCTTTATCTTAAAGTAACACAGAAGGTAAAGATTAACTGTGATGGACAATTACCAAGAACATCATGTCCATGAAAGTAGTAAATATGAATATAAATATAAATGTTTTTGTCATTCACTCATTTGTACTTTCATACATTCATCAAATGAACATATATCAACTATTTACAATATGCCTGGTGAATTTAAATGTCTAAATTGGAATTTTCTCCCAATGAAATTGCACGTAGTTGGTGATTCATTTCATTCACTTGTATATTAGAGCATTTCTATGCAATATCCTTACCTTCTCAGCACACATACATATCTAAACGTATAAATATATCATCTACAACGTTTAAGATCTTTGCCAAAGTCCATATTTAATGTCTAAGTGTTATGAAAGGTAAGTGTTAAGTATTCAGTATTTATTGTTCAGATTTATTCTTTAGATTGCTCCTTAAACCTCAGTGATCGTTTTTGGGAGAGTGCTTTCAACTCTGTGTCCCTTGGAGGGAGGTCACTCTAAGTACATTTTAATGCATGCTGAAAAAAGTTCAGTACAGCTGAAGGCTGATTGAAAATCTGATCTTCTTCCTAATGTCACAAAGGACATCCTGAGACAATGACTGAGAAGCTATGCACCAATACCCAGCTAAAATTCTTATATTGGCAGACACATTATCAACAAAGACATTAGTTTAGAGTGAATTAAGTAACCAATTTCCATTTTTAATCCTACAATTCCATTTTAGCCCTGGAGATCTTAACCAGTATTGTTATAGGTGGAATTCGATTGTGTTAAGGAGGGTGCCGGGGCAATCAGAGTGAGTCAAAACAGGCAATTAGAATTCTGAGTTTAGCTCCCATCTTTATCCTGCAGGGTCACCTTGAGAAACTTCTATCATGTCTATCTAACTTTCTAAAAATAAAGTCTTACTTGCTGTAATCCTAAGTGATAATTTTTGGATTACTGAGCTGTCATGTATAACTCTTTCAAGGTAAGTATATGCAAGGAATTGCTGTAGGTGCACGATATAGCAAATTGATGAAATGAAATATACGGTTGGACTTGAAAAATACTACTTTTTTATCTGTATAGCTAATAAACTAAAGACCAAAGTGAAGTACTTAAATTCTCTACTTTCCAGCATGGTTCTAGTAGAGTGACTCAGCATGACAGAGTAGAAAGAGAGAAAATCTTATTACCAAGTCATTGTAAGACACATAAATATTACGATGCTATATTAACTCTCCTATATATACTTGTGCTACCTTAATATTTGACATGGATATTTGTTCTGTTTTTCTCAAATAAATTCTGAACCACAACAGTGTGACCAAACTTTTGGGGCCAAATTGTGAACACGTGCTTCTACCATAGCATACTGTTTCTCTGCTTTATTATATATTCTTATACTAATACCATAACTATAGAGCATTTTATATTTCATGTGCATGTCAATTAATGTGAGCTAGTATTATATTCCTGATTTTATAGTTGATAAAATGAAAACTCATAGATATTACTGCTTGCTGTGATTTCCTACTTAGCACTAAAATTCTTATGTTCTGCATTCACTGCCAGGGATCTCTTTGGCACAGCATGCAGTATATATTAAATTGTACAAGTAAAGAAATCTGTACAGACTGAGAGATTTGAAAGATTAATTTGGGCACAAGATTTCAAGGAAAGGACCTTTCATTACTGAGGCAGGAGACTTGTAATGTGGAAATAATGCATATTATAGAGTACTCAAAACACATGGTGGCATATGTTATTTTTAACCTTTTGATGATATCCAAAGTTTCCAAAAATAAGCAATAATGGATATTAACTTCATGTTGTGTTTTACATACACAGTTTGTAAAGCTTCTTAGAACAAGTAAAAATGCCTTTAGGAAATATTGCATATGATTTTTTATTGGAGATTCATAGAGCATATTGATACAAAGGCTCTGAGAATTTGTTTGAGAGCTTTTGTAAAAAACATATTTGTTCAAGTTGTTAAGGTCAACTTTTCTTTTTCTCTAAATCTAACACCTGTTGGACTTCTGAGACCCTAATATCCAGGCAAAATTATATTTACAAAATGAGAAACAATGGTTTCTCATGAAATTATCCTGTAAGTTAAAATTAAAAGTATTCAAGAGAAGTTGATGGTGAACATAACTTACTTATAATCAATATTAAAAAATAGGGAACTCATAGAGGCCATGGTCTCTTTTTCCCATGCTTACTGAAGAGTCTCAGATCATACTTGCTCTATATATTCTAATGACATTTATATCCAATTCATGTGCAAATCTATTCTAAACATTTTTCATCATGAGAAAAATGCAACAATCTTAGAATTTTTAAGAAAAATAAGTATCTATTCAGAAATACTAGACCTTCATTTTCATGACTGCTAAGATTTAAAACAGTTTGTCTTCTATTTCCTTTAATGCCATTTAAAAAGGCAATTTTATGACTTCTGTCCATTGCATTTACTCAACTTTCAAGCTTAATCAAATTCCAGTTGTGAGGTAATTGCTTCTTTGTTGTTGTCTAAATACAACTCTTTTTTAGTCTACTGGATTATAGCAAATATTTCTTATACCACCAGATTCAAGCCACATAATCACTTAGTCTGTGGCTCTTGAAATAAGAAATTATCCCTGAGGCCCAATCACCTAGGAATAGAAAGAACCTTAAAAGTGTCATAGACTTAAAATCCCTTTCCTCTGAATTAAGATGTCAAAAAATTATGTCAGAGTATATTCTTAGGTGGTGAGTAGTGAGATCATGTCCTTTATATAAAGGAATTCTGAAAGATATAAAATGAAAAAAATTTAGGAAAAGTGTTGAAGCCATAGAAGATTTTTGTGATTCAAGTACTGCAATGCAAGGCAATAAATAGGATTAGTGCTAGAGTTCTCAGTCCTTGAAAACAAGCTAACAGTGGGAGGATTCAAGAGTTGAGTGTTTTCTTTGTAAATTTCATCTCTTACATTTGTCTTTTCAGACTACTGTGGTACAAAATTATTGAGCATATTACAGATTCTCAAAATAATTATATTTCCTCTTTTGTTATTTTCAATATTCTATTCCCTCTGGAACATTTGTACATATATTAACTATAATTTGATGAAGTCTTACTTATTCTTCAATTATCGCCTTAAGATGTTATTTCTTCATGGAAGACAATTTGGGCACTTGTCAACCCACTTTTCCTCATTTAGGTTAGAATTTGAATATCCTTCCTGTATTATTTCAGGACACCCACATTTTATCATCAGGGTACCCACAAAAATGCATAGCAAATTTTCTATTGAGTCTCTGTGCCTCTTTCTAAGCATAACATAAGGATCACATCATTCTTATTATTTTATTTATAGCAGTACATAACAGATAGTAGTTTCCCAATAAATACCTGCTAAAGGAATAAATATGGTATCCTATTATTATTATTATACCGTGAGTTATCATAATTTTGCTAATAGTATCATGCTGTATTTTTGGAAGAATAGAAAGATAGGAGGAAAAAATGATGTTTAGAACTGCACAAGTTCTTGAAAATCTTTACCAGAAGTTAGTTTGTCTAGGGAGAAAGATGGTATGATGCTATTGTTTTCAAACTAAAAATTCAAGAACACCTCAAATTTGTTTTGGATGGTATCTGTATATAGTTGACATTCTCTTTGTGACTCATTCTAGCCTTTTAAAAAATTTACTTTAATTCCAGGAGAGAAATGCAGAACAAAATAACAAAACAACACATTCGTTGATCTTTTAAAGAAATTTTTAAAAAGCATTTGAAAATGATCAGAAAGGTAGGAGAGTGTGAATGAATGCAACTGCAGATCCATTCTATTAGATATTTTAAAACCCATTTTTAGATATATGAACTTAAAGGCCTCAACCTCTGTTATCCATATAAAGGTGTTATTCATTAAAATGGTAGATATTCTATGTATAAAGAAAAGTCATTAGTTTTTGTTGCTTTATTGTTAGATGCTCATATCTATCTTCCAGCTCTTTGTTGTTCTGACTATGAAATTTGAGCAGAGAGGAAAAAGTGGAACCAAACAGGTTAAGTTGAGCATTTGGCAATGTACCAAGAAGGAGTAGGGGAAGAAGAAATTGACCTTTATTCTGCCATCTAAGTGAAGCAAAAATGTTGCCTCTTTTCAAAAATTTATGGTAGTTTTATCTTTTCTACATTTCATAGTTTGGCCAAAACAATGCTGCATTCCACCTTTTTCTCACAAACAAAATGACAGAATCTGTATAATTTAAACTGTGTTTATACCAAAAGGAATGGTGCAGTTTTCTGGGAAATGAGATTTCACTAATATCATAGTTTGGTTACAAAAGGAAGGAAAAAAATCTTTAGAACATTGTCAGATAGCAATTTCTAGAAACAGTGAGACTGTATTAATATCCGCTTTCTGTACTTCAATTTTTAGGCTCAAATAATGTGAAAAATAATTTGAAATAGCCTGGCTGCGTTATTTCTTGAATGAATTCTGGAAAAATTAATCAGTTGACAGTAAGTCATTAAGCAAGAACTGTTAGGTTACTCTATCATGCTATATCCTCTCTTAAATGTCATAGAAAGAGTAACAAAATAGAATTATATTCTCAAAGCCAAAAACCATTATAATTCTGCTGGGAAAAATAAAGTGCCCAGTCAAAATCATGAGACTATTCTACTAATAATAAGTGCTGCGAAATATGTTCTTATGAAGGATTCAGGAAAATAAACAGATGTTATTGCTGTCCAGCTGTACTAGGGAAGTAAAGGTAAGAGTCTTCAACATTTAGGGATGTCTTAACCAGACCTTGAAGGACTGTATTGTGTTTTTACTTCTTAGAGATTGAGTGAACATTTTTTTTTAAATTTTGCTTCAAAAATGCATGTTCAGTTAAATTATTAAAACATTAGGAGGAAAGATGGAGAACAAAGAGGGAAAGATATTTTCTGAGATGAAGGAGACCAAGTTCATAAAGCAATGCCTTACCATTTACATTGCTTTAATACAAATTATGACAAGACCCTTAAAGTACAGGCTCATTTGTTCACACTCTCTTATTTGTATTCATTACTGTAGGAAGACTACACAGATTTAGTAGTATAGTTTGGAATAAAGGTAAAAAGTTATAGCACTTGCCACATAACAGAAACTGTTCTTACTACTTTAAAAGTTGTCAAAATTTATAGCTTAAATTTCTCACAATGCCTTATGCACCCATACATGAGACTTTTGCTAGGTTTCTGGATCATGTGAATGTAATATCTATCACTGGATTAGTCCAATTATACTTCTATAGCTGGAGATATATATATATATATATATATATATATATATATATATATATTCTCCTCCCTTAAGTTTTATATCTAGACTTTTGTCCCAGCAATGAGATAGCTACTAAGATAGATTTCAGTACCAAGAATAGGGTCATTACAGTCACTATACATGATCATGTATTTCCAAAGCCTATTGAACTACATTGTGGGAGAAGTTTGGAAATGTTTGAAGACTCTGGAAAAGCAGCCTTAAAATGCTGTGAGATGAGCTTAATGGGAGATTCAGTTCAGAGCTCAGAAGACAAGAATGTTGGTAGAAATGTAGTTGGTAATGACTAGGCTCAGGATGTTTCAGTTGGGAACTGGAATATAGGCAGTTACACGTTGGCATTTGGACTCCAGGTCATGTGTGTTAAGCTTTGGAAGAAAATTTGCCATGTCCAGAGAGACTTCAGGAGACTGAGATTAAAGGCAGTGGTCTAATTAACCTGGAGGAAAAAAAATTCAAGGCACTCTAATGTTGAGGTGATGGGATGGATACTGTTGGAGGCTTTTAGCAAGCTCTAACTTGAGAGTAAAGAGCAAATATGACAGCATAATGATTTAAAATGTTTTGAGCTTGTCCAAAAAGGAATAACCAGTAAAGTTGTTGCCTACAAAGAGAGAACAAAGCAGAACTTAGTTGCTGAAAAAATTAGCAATAAAATGCCAAGTACTTTGGAACAGGACAAAAGAAAAGATGACCCAAGGGAATCACAAGAACCAGCAAGATTCTACCCTTTGTAGTCTCAAGATTGAAAATGTGAAAGGCTTTGCTTTGAGACGAGAGTCCCAGAGAACTATGCTCCTGAATGGCTGCAGCGTGGGGAATTTGTTCCTCAGGTCTGAATTTATATCACTTAGCCATTCAGACACTCAGTGCCTAAAGGCAAGCTAGAAGTAAACTTACCTACAGCTCCAGCTAACAACATATCTATGTGGTCCTGGTATAAAGTGCATGCAGAATAAAAGAGTTATGGGGTCAGGAAGGCTTCCATTCAGATTTTTGAAGAAGGCTTGGGAAGCCAGGCAGCGTACCCCTGAGACAACAATGTGTGAAGCTGTGAGTATGAAACCAAAAGTGCAGTGGAGGCCTGAGAAGGATGGAGAAGCAAGGAAAGTGGCGCATTTTAGGAAAGCCATGGAGTGAGTAAAGACACCCCAAGAGAGTGAGACTACGAAGAAAATAACCTTTGGCATTGCCATAGGGGCAGCACTGCATAAATACTTTGGAATTCATAACCTGGCACAGATTGCCCTGGGTGCTGGACATAGAACTACAGGATTTGCTGCTTTGCCCTCCTGGATTTTGGCCTTACTTTGGTCCCATTTTTTTCTATTCCCTCATTTCTACCTTTCAAAAAAGGAGTTTATTTTGTGTCATTGTATGTTGGAATATTTTACTTTCTTTTTATTTTTATAGAGGCTTACAGCTAAGAGTTTTCCTTAAATCTCAGAGGAGACTTTGCACATGGACCTTTAAGCAATGTTGAAATTGTTAGGAATTTGAAAATGGTTAGATGGACTAAATGTGTTTTGCATAAAGGGATGCACATGAGTCTTTTGGGGAGACTAGGGAAAAATGTTGTGATTTGTATCTAACATTTTCCCCAAAGCCTATGTGTTCGTAAATGGGGTTATTGGGAAGTGACTGGATCATGGGTGTGTGATACTCATCACTGGGTTAGTTCACTGATGCGTTTACAGCTGGGTGTGATATTGAGTGAAAACTGGTAGGAAGAGATTGTCACTGTGGGGTATGTTCTGGAGATATATATATATATATATATATATATATATATATATATATATTTCTCCTTTTCCCTTGAGTGCTCTATTCTTTCTGTCTGCCATGCCATAACTGTTTTGTTTCTCTACTATGCCCCTCTTCCATGCTGCCTTGCCTTGGAACAAGCAGACTATGGACTTAAACCTCTACAAGAATAAAGTTTTAAATAAAGTTCTCCTCCTTAACTTGTGGGTGTCAGGTATTTTGTTTCAGCAATGAGAAAGTTCTAAAATCATAAATATTCATTTACTTCATTTTCATAATTGTATAAGATTTGCTTGTTGAGGAAATTAAGGCATAGAGAAGTAATGTGATTTGCCCAACTCACATAGCCAGTAAGTGGAAAAACCAACATTTGAACACAAGTAATTTAGTCCCGGGTTGCATATACTACTGTGTCTTGGGCTATACTTTTTTATTTTGGGGCTGCAAGATAAATCGAGGTATATTTTTATTTTGCTAAATTTTTGTTGTTAATGAACCTTTGTTTTTTCTTGAAACTTTTTCATGATATAATATATAATTTCAGAAGAAACGTGGTGAGAGTGGTGACCCAGACATCAGGGAGGTTATAAATATTGGAAAAGGAAGGAAAAATCTAGATTATTTGATTATCATTTTATATACAATGATTGAGTATTATAGTAAATTTATTAGCTGATTAGATGCCAACGTAGTATAGCTTGTACATCTGATAAGAATATATTGGTATTCTGTGGTAGACCACCATCCAGAGTATCTCCCATGAAGTGAGCAAACACTCGAAGAAGATATAAATACTTGTTTACCAAACTCCATCTCCTACTTGTGTAGTCATCCTAAGTCATGGACTCTCTCCCATCACAGTTTTATTTATGAGTAACAATAACTTATTACATATTTTACCCTAAAATCCAAGGTAAATATCACACAGGTAGTAAGCTAGACAATTTTATTGGTAAAACAATCCTTGGTTGATCTTTAAATTGGCTCAATTTAATTTCTTTCATTTTTTACATCTATGCCAGAATAACAAATATTTCTACAAAGTTCCTTC
The DNA here is from genome assembly GCA_004363535.1 of Dasyprocta punctata. NCBI lineage: Eukaryota > Metazoa > Chordata > Mammalia > Rodentia > Dasyproctidae > Dasyprocta > Dasyprocta punctata. The sequence continues at coordinate 118,796 of RJWM01001528.1, read as the reverse complement.
TTGTGTTGTTTTCAGAATTCACATTGGGAAGGAAAAGTCAAGCACATCTGCGAGAGTAATTTCTACCTATCATGTTGTAAAAGTTTTTGCTCTTTCACTTTCCCACTGGCTGAGATTTATACCTGCCTTAATGCCGCTCCAACAATACAGTTGCAGATCCTACTCCTCTCAACTTGAGAACAGACCTTAATACATGTTAGAAATGGAAAATAGCTCACCATATCACATGAGGGGCTTTTCATAAAAATACTATTTTTTTATTTTACTTTTGTTTGGGAAGGCACAGGAAGGGAATTCCACTATGCCTGTCAGAGTGATTGACAGGAATGGAGCATGAAAGAGAACAACTGCATTTATGAGCCAGTGAGGTGAAAACTAGACAAGACCTGGTTCATATATTTTTAACAACTCAATAAATTTTTTCACCTATTTTCCAAATCTTCAAGTTCCAGGCAAAAAAGAATGACATCAAGTTTCAGTTAGAAATGAAGATTTGTTTGTAAAGGTTGGAAAGTTATGACTATAAAACATATTTTTAATGAAATTGCAATATCCCCCAGAGTTTCCCTTGAATCCAGTCCTGGGGACCTTTCTATTCTTATAAGAAAATAACCTTATTGAAATGCCCTTGTGCTATTTCAACAAGTAAATTTATCTGGAGTAGTCTGAAACATTCCTCTTTATGTCAGGTTTTGTGTTATTCTCTCATTATATCAGAACAAAATCAGAATTACTTCACTGTCTCAAATCCTTGATACATAGAGTAAATCAGAAAATAATTAGTTATTGTCCTAGCTACTTTTCTCTTGTTGCTGACACAAAATACCTGGCGCCCAAAATCAGGGAAGGAAAAATTCATTTCTTGTAGTTCTTGAGGGTTTCAGTCCATATTCAGTTGACTCCAAGGCAGTGTGGCATGTTGTGACAGCCATTCATGGTGGCTGCCAAACAGCAAGGTGAACCGTCAAGAGAGACATATGCCTTCCTCTCACCCTTACACTGTATGTTGGCTCCAACCCTGGTCAGATGCAGCACTCACATCACCAGTCCCAGCGCTAGACAACAAACCAATCATGAATGCCAGACTCAGCCCTGTCCAATATTACATGAGGCTTTGTTGGGGGCCATCCAATTGACCACACTATAACAGTTATGGTGTGTTTTATGAAGGAGTTTTGACAAGGTTAGATACAATAAATGAGCAAATAGTGCCAGGTCACATTTCTCATTTCTGAGAATCCCAAGCAAAGGGAAGAATTCTGCTAAAAAAGATTAAGTCCTGTATTTCCTTTTAATTGCATATTCCACCACCTTAAAGATTTTGTGCTATCCATTACAGAGAGAACATAGTACAGCTGAAAGAACATACACAGACTTTGAAGCCAAAGAGACAAACAGTCTGATGGACACATGGCTGTGCAAATTATTAGCTGCAAGGGAAGTCTTAGAAAATTTTTAACAGTTCAGATTCTTGTTTTCTCTGAAAATTGCAAAAATTCATATTCATAATGAAGGATTAGCCAGAATAAATGCAACATAAACCCTTATATCTATATCTATCTACTACATGTATTCCCCTTTACCTGTGGTAGTGTGCCCATTTATCCTCAATGATTAATGATAGCTCTTAAAGTTTAGTGAAGGTTTTATAAATTGTATCCTTCTTATTTTCTCCTTTTCCTTAGATTTCATTGGGATAAATTTATTTTGGGAGACATTTTTAAGAATATGCTGAAGGAATTATTGAAGGATTTGTCACAGTGGATTCTTTTCTCAAACAGGCTTTTTAATTGTCAGCCTTAAAGTTAACAGCTCTCAAAAGGAGTATGGTGTTCTCTGCACACTTTGGGGATTGGCACTGGACAATGAAGAATAGAGCTATCATCATGCACATAATACAGATTCAGAGCAATTGGTAAAAGACCCACCTGATTAGTATAATCTTCACCATAGTATCCACTGCTGTCTGTCTCCTTCACCTAACATGTACCTGTTAGATAATGAAATGAGAATACAAGCTTTGATATGTTATGACTTGTATCTAGATGTTCCCCCAAAGCTTCAAGCCCTCATAAGTGGGGATGGATCATGGGCATTTGGTACGAGGATTAAATGTATGACACTGGATTAGTCCACTAATTGGTTTAGTGTAGTTCTGGGTGTGGATAATGGAAGCCCCAACCAAGTTGTGGGTGGTACCTCCAAAGGGATTATAGTCTGTTTGGGATAAAATGGAAATGGAGACTTGCTGCAACTGCTGCTTCTGCTGCTTCTTGCTGCCTCCTGGCTGGCATGTCATGGACTGTTTCTCCTCTGTGATGCCACTGTGTTTTGGAGGCAGCCAACTAAAGACTGAAACCTCCACAAACTGTGATCCAAAATAAAACTTCCCTTCTTTAACTTGTGGGTGTTAGATATTTTGTCTCAGCAACAAGAAAAGTAACTAAGACACTCCACTTACCAAAGGGTGAATAATATGTTTATATGAATCATGAACATAATATTATGTTACCAACTATATAAATTTTGACACGTACAGAATTGTGCTCTTCATTCTATGAGGGTATAGAAATTTAAAATGATCACAAATTTCAAAAATAAAAACAGGAATAAGTGTGAACAACTTTGAATCTTTCAATTGACATTACAGTGTACAGAATATTTAACCAGTTCTTAAGTCCAACCCAACACTCACATATTTGTTCATTTTTTCACACGTTTAGTCAATATGTTTTGCTTGATAATTTTTCTTGGAGATAAAAGGAAGATCAAGAAAAATGAAGACCCTCTTCTTATCGACTCTACATTGTAGTATGAAAGGGAGATCAGAAAGTGAAAATTAAATATGATAATTACAAATTGTGACAAGATCTGTGATGAAAATAAATGGTGATGGGAGAGAATTGATTTGAAGGTTCTAATTTATATTGAATATTTAAAGGACTCTGGCAAAGTATTGCTTAAACTAATGCAAAATGGTAAGAATTAGATATGCAGATAAATATGAGCAGAGGTAGAAGAAATAAGGAGATCATTTGATATGGGGTAGAAGTAAACATTTTTAAGTAATCAAATAAGTGTAACTGGACTGCATGAAACGAGAAATAAAAAGTTGACGTCATGCATAGTCATGTATGCTTAGATAAGCAAACTGAATTTTATTACATTGTCAGCAAAGAGCTACTGGGCAGTCTAGGTCAGGCAATGACTATATATATATATATATATATATATATATATATATATATATTACTGCACCTTTTGTGTGGCTAAGCAATTTAGCTGAATAAAGGGAAAAAATAAAAAGTCTCCCTAAGAAGATACTGTAGAGTTCCAGAGAAAAGATGAGACCACTAGATTTCTATTTCAATTCTTGGAATAGAACTTTAATAATGGAATGGGGTTAAGTGTGCGCCAATTCACGGCATACTGGGGAGGTGTGAATGCTTGGAATCTTGTAGTAGATGTGGGAGGTAAAAGAAATGATTATTGAGTTTTCAGACTGAGAACCATGCGAAACCTTATTACCTTTGCTCTAATGGGAAAACAGGAAGATACATTTGAGAACCCAATTATGTACTCAAGTAGAGGTGATGAGACATACGTGCAAGTCTAAATTTCTGGGCACAGGCCAGATTTGGAGGTAGAGACAGTAAGTGGAACTATGCAAAAGATCTCCTAAGAGTAGCTATAGACACTGATTATATTTGAAGACAGACCTGGGTTACATCAACTTTGTATTTCCTCAAATGCATATATTTATCTTTCACTACTTTTCGCTCCCTTACTTTTGCTCCTATCTCCGTTATTCACTGAATTCAAAATAACTTGGATAATTGAGGCATACATTATTGTTTCATGGATTATTAGGGAACACAGTGAAATATGAAGAAATTTTGCCCTTTCAGCCTTGGATTTTAGTCAAGTTCTGCCTATTTACAGTGAGTATGGGCAACTACTGGTGTGAATAGAAAAACTTACCTGCTTCAGGGAAATCCAGTAAGAAAAAATGTGGTATCACCTCAAGTAGTAGTGAGCACATATAGCAACCAAATGAAAATATGCTATCAGAAGTCTGTGATTGTTAGATAGACATTTAACTCTAGGCAAGGTATATGGACAGGTTACAGAAATCAGTGATTGATTCTTAGCTATTTAATTACAGGAAAGGTACAAGGTTAGGTTAAACACACATTTCATGAGATTAAGTTAGGAATTACTCAAAAACTAGAAGGACAAAACAAAAGAATATAAAAACCACTATAAGGAAGTTGTCAGTGATCTAAAAAAATGGTAACATGGGAGAAAGAAGGAAATGCTGTATATACGGTACTGATGATTCAGGGCCTGGAACTATTTATACTAACCAAGTGCTCTGTTACTGCATTTAGAAGTTTTAATTTTCATACCAGTTCTTGGTAAGTTACCCAAACTGGTTCTAAAGCTTGTAACACTGCTACCCTAATCTTCAGAGTAGTTGGTGTTATGGGCATGGACAATGGCATTCGATTGGAAGTAGTTTCTTTAGAGAAAAATGTCAACCCAAATACAGAAGAAATGACATAAAAATTTCCTTGTGCAAGCACCAAATTTATTCACTTAGCTCTAGAAAGGGTCATCAATGAGACTAAAACCCTGACATAAGAAAAGTTTTCTATTTCACGTAAGTGTATGGTCTCCAGGTGCATTCATTTACCTAGAAATGTCTCAAGATTTCCCTTCTTTATGACAGAGTAGTAATTCATTGTATAAAAAACTACATCTTTATCCATTCACCAGTTGATGGGCAGTTGGACTGTAACCAAGATTTGACTATTATAAACTGTGCTGCTATAAAAATGGGTGTGGATATATCACCATGATATGATGCTTTAAATTCTTTGGGACAATATCAAGAAGGGGAATAGCTGGGTCAAATGGAAACTCTATCCCTAGTTTTTTTTTTTTTTTTGAATCCCCACAATGATTTCCACAGCAGATTGCACTCTCATCAGCAGTGGGGAGTGCTCCTTTTTTCTAACAACCTGTCCTGCATTTGTTACTGGTTGATTTCTTCATAATAACTTTTTTTTTCTGGAAGTCAGATGGAATCTCATCATTGTATTAATTTGCATTTGGTGAATTACCAATGTTGCTGAACATATTTTATATATTAGTTCACCATTTTTTCTCCATCTGAGAAGTATCTATTCATTTCAGATGCCCATTTATGGATTGGGTCTTTAAAACTGGGAAGTCTGGTTTTTGTTGTTATTGTTGTTGTTGTTGTTTTGTTTTGTTTTGTTTTGTTTTAGTTCTTTATATATTATATATAGTAATCCTTTGTCTGAGAAGCAGCTGGCAAAAGCTTTTCCCCACAATATGGGTTGTCTCTTAACTCCATTGGCAATATCTCTTGTTGTGCAAAAGATTTTTAATAAGATTGGATCTCAATTGTTGATTCTTTGTTATAGTTGCTGTGTGGTCAGGGTTTTGTTCATCAAGTCTTCAGGTACACCAGTGTCTTCAAGCATTTGACATATTACATCTTTCAGAAGATTTAATGTTTCTGCTTTTTTTTTTGTACCTGGAATCGAACTCACAACCTCGTGCCTGCCAGGCAAGAGCTTAGGCCACTGAGCTAAATCCCTGGTTGTCTCTGTTTTAAAATTTACACTTTTTTATCTACTTCAAATTTTGTTTACTGCATGTTGAAAGACATGGGTCTAGTTTTAGTCTTCAGCATGGAAAAAGTCAATTTTTCCATCACTATTTATTAAAGAACACATATTTCTTCCAGTGCAAGCATTTCGCATGTTTGTCCGTGGCTACATATGTCTAGAGTTGTTTCCGAGCCTTCTAATCTGTTCCTGTTTTTTTGTAATCAATGTTATGCTGTTTTTATCACAATAGCTTTGTAGTATGATTTCAATTTTGGGATTGTTTTGTCCTTTGTTTTGTCTTTGTTGTCCAGAAATGCCTTTGTTATTCTAGGTCTCTTTTGGTTCCAAATGAATTTTAGGATTGTTTTCTCTAATTCTGTGAGATATGCTGTTGTTATTTTGAACATACTTTCGTTACAACTGTATAACAATTTTGAAAATATGGCCATTTTTACTAAATTGGTTCATCCTATCCATGATCAAGCAATATTTTTCAATTTTCTGATGTTATGCTCAATCTCCTTTTTCAGAATACTGTATTTTTTGTGTAGTGGTCTTTTACTTTCTTCATTAGATTGATTCCTAGGTATTTCACTTTTCAGATGCTATTGTGAAAGGTATTGTTCGTCTAATTTTTCTCTCAGTGAGTTTGTTATTTGTGTACAGAAAGATTACTGATTTTTGAGTTTTGACTTTGTATCCAGCTATGTTGCTGAGTTTTTTTATTAAATCTAGAAGTTCTTTAGTGTAGTTTTTGGGGTCTTCTAAGTAGAGAATTGTGAACTCAATCAGTGAAAATTGTGTAAATGCCCCATTGTATCTGGTGTGAGAAACTGAAAATGTAAATAAGAACCAAAACGTATAATAGGTATTATGAAATAAGAACAAAATTTTCAAGTGAGGAGGGGAGTGAAGAAGGAAGAAGGGGAGAAGGAAAGAAGAGAAAAGTAAAAAAACTGAGAAAAGAAGGAAACATGGAAGCAAAGCTTTTGTAAATGGGGAGGAGAAAAGAGGTTGAAGGGAGGATGGGTGAATGGAAAAAAGAAATAGGTTATATCATGTGTAGGCAAAATTCTCTGTGATGAATGTGATCATTATATATAACTAAAATGTACTAATAAAAACTGATTGAAGACTTATGAAAAAATAAGTTTCTCTGTGAGAGTATTACATTGTCTCAAAGATTTTTTCTAACTTAAAAATAAAGTTTTACATGATAGAAAAATTTTGAAAACCTTTTAACTAGCTAAACAAATTTAAAATCATCTATATGGAAAAAATTGTTATGTGTATCATAATGTACAGCTGAGAAAAGGGCCACATCGACTATGTAATACTTTTGTCCTAAATCCACTTAAGAAACAATTAGGCAAATTGATATTTCAGAACATTCTATAAAACAATTGAAATGTAATGTCACAATTGTCTGTTTTATCAAAGATAGAGAAACACATGTTTTGAAAAATGCTTTTATTAAATGAAATTAAACCATGACAATAAAAAATGCCACATGGCTCTGAATTGGAAACTGAGGGGAAAGAATTTTTAATGGACATTATTGGGATGAATGAGAATTTTGCAAATGAACAGTGTATTAGAAAATACTATTTTTAAATGATAAATTTAAGTAAGGTACTGGTATTATGGTTATGTAGGAAGATTTTTTTGTTCCTAGAAGATATAGTACATTGCATTGTACACATGGCTGGGGGCGAGGACAGAGAGAGAGAGGGACAGAGAGAGACAGAAAGAGACAGAGAGACAGAGAGAAAAGAGAAAATCTGGTGAGATCATAACAATTGGAATTCATATGCTAGATATATGAGTTTCTTTGTAACAGCCTTTCAAATTACATTAAGTTGGAATGATTTCCAAGATAAAAGGTTGTTAAAAATTAAAACGGGATATCTTAATAGATAGTCAGGTGGAATACAAGAAGGTTATTGAACATTGAATATTCAGAAATTCAACTGAGCAAGCAAGTAGGCTATTTCATGATAACCTGTTAGGAAGTATCAGATAACCAGATGCTTGGCCTGTGCTTCTGAAAGACAGATTTTAATGTCATCTCTAAGTGTATCCTGATCCATGGTGTCCATATATTTTAGTAATCACCACTCAATGAGCAAGGGTCGAACCTATGAGTTGCTTCTACCAGTGGAATATTGCAAAGGTGCTGGGATTTCACATCTTTATTATATTAAATGATCATTATCTAACATTTTATTTTTTGTCATTATCATCATCCAAGAGTTTAGATGTGGAAGCTGAGTTTCAGTTGGGTGTGGTGGCACACGCCTGTAATACCATTATTTGGGTAGCTGAGGCAGGAAGATAGCCATAAATTCAAGCCCAGCCTGGACTACATAGTGAGTTCAGGGCCATCCTGAACTACATAGTGAGACTCTGTCTCAAAAATACAGTAATGACAAAAAGAAATTGAGTTGCAAATATTATAAATAATTTGTCTAAGCTCACATAAGAAATAAGTGAAAATTGAGATTGAAACTCATGTCATTCTGACTCAAGAGCTTATTCTTATAACCACTATTCTGTTTTGTGTGGGGTAGGTATGGACAACGTATTGAAAGAGGAGTGAAGGCGGTAATAGAATATCAAAAGCAGTGTGTTCTGAAAATAATGCTCAAAATGCAGTCCTTAAACAGGTAAAATCAACTTAATCTGAAATTTTGTTAAGCATACTGTTAGGTTTTGTTGGCACAGTTGACAGACAAATACAAAGATGAAAAAAATAAGCCTTTATTGCTGGAGCGGCTGGGCTGCTTGAGACTCCAAGGACACTCAGGGAAAACAAAACCGAGGTGGGGGGTAGGACTGCTTTTACGGGTTTATTATAGAGGTGGAGACTGCGTGGACAGGTCGTTGTGTTGGTAGAGCACAGGAGGAACTTTGACACACACTCGAAAGGGAGGCAGGAAGTTCATTGCTTTTGGGGGGGGGACTAGGAGAAGGACACAGAAGTCAGTGTAGAAGAGATATGCTGCTGTCGTTTTAAAGTTTAGCGCCATGATGGACAGGCGCCATGTAGTCTGGCAGAATTGCATTCAGGTAAAACCCATCATTCCCATCCTTTTGGTGATATAGGGCAATGACTTTCTCAAACTGCTTCCTGCATGCAAGGAACATCATAATAAGGGCTGTTGTAGTAATCAGGATGATGAGTTGGGTCCATGTAGAAGATGTTGCCAGGGAACTCGGCCAGGACAAGGAGCTCTCTGGTAGTAAAGGCCCATATCTTGGATTGAAGAAACATGGTAAAGATTTTTAAAAGGCAGGGTGCCATGAGTAGGAGAATAATAAACATTGTTGATGGTCCCAATAGAGGAAGGATGTAGAGTATCCAGGATCCCCATGGTAGCCAATGGGAAAATTGGGAGTCCTGATTCTGTCATTTTTCTCCTATGTACTCCCTGTTCCATTTTACCTTATCCATCATAATTCCTGACTGACTGACAGAAAAACAGCATTCTTCTCTCAGCATGGCACAGGTTCCTCCTTTTTCTGCTGTGAGGACATCTAGGGCTCAGCAGTGTTGAAGGGCTACTAATGCTAAACTGTTGATCTGGTTTTGGAGTGTTTGTATTGAGGCTGCCAACTCACTGAGCTATTGGGTAAGCTCAGTTGAGAGTTTTTAGTAGTAGTATAAAGATGTCATAAGGCTGCCCCATCCTGAGTCTCAGCCCCATAACAAAGACTCCTATTTCAAGGAGTAACAGAATGTGAGCTGCCCTTGTAGTTATGAGGTGTGATTGTAAGGAGGCAATGCCAGTTTTGTCTGTTTGGGATTGTTGTGTCTGTCCCTGGAAGACTAGGGAGACATGTGGGCTGAGAAATTCTATTGTGCAGGAACCAGACCAAGGGCTCTGAAGACACATGTCTACCACCTCGGGATATATGTAAAGAGAACCTGACGGGAGACAGGTGGGCTTGTTGAGGTTGGGAGGAGGAAAAACAGGACTCCCAATTTTCCCTCTGGCTACCATGGGGATCCTGGGCACCCTATATCCTTCCTCTCTTAGGACCATTAACAATCATTATTATCCTCCTACTCGTAGCACCTTGCCTTTTTAAAATTTTTACCAGGTTTCTTCAATCCAGGATGTGGACCAGAGAACTCCTTGTCCTGGCCGAGACCTCTGGCACTAACTGCTACATGCTCCCAATCCATCATCCCGATGACTACGACAGCCCCTACCACGATGTCCCTTGCCAGCAGGAATCAACTTGAGGGAGTCATCTCTCCATAACACCAAAAATCCGAAATGATGAGTTCCACTTGTATGAGACTCTGCCAGGCTCTAAATGGCACTGTTCCATTATGACCTTTAAAATGACAGCATATCTCCTCTACACTACCTTCCATGTGCTTCTCCTAGTCACAAGAAAAAATAATAAAATTCCTGCCTTCATTTTGCATACGTGCCAAAGGGTCTTCCAATCCTCTCTAAACACAATGACCTGTCCACTCACGCAGTCTCCACTCCATTCCAATCCCTTAAAAGCAACACCCCACTCCTCTGGCTTTGTTTACCCTGAGGGTCCTCACAGACTCCAGGAGCCCTCCTTCTCCAGCAATAAAGGCTTTTTTAAAAATTTCTGTCTTTGTCTCTCAATTGCCCCCAAAATCCTAACACATACAAATTTGTGTGCCTCACTACAGACTTATTGAATCGGCAACTGTGGCACTGAGGACCAGAAATCTATCTTTAGCAATCTTTCCACGAGATTCTGATGCTCACTGAAAGGTTAGATAAAGTAATAGCCAGATGTGAGACCACAGAAAGGATAACATGATTTGGAAAGTACATAGATAATATAAGATATGAATATGTTCTCCTTTTTTGTGGCATGGAATGTGAAAATAATGATGACATATGAAAAGAAGCCATCTTTATGTTTTCACCAGCAGTTTAACATTAGGCCACTTTTATCAGGTATATTGTGAATACAAAAAAATAACTTAACAGTGTTAAATTATTTTAACTACTGTCTTACCAAATATCAAAGTAGCTGAAAATAATGAATCGAGATGTTTGCAATCGAGGTAAGCAGGATGGGTGGTGGGAGTGAGCAATGTTCCTTCCAATTAAGCATGAAAGAAAACTAAATGTAAGGCTCCTGTGAAAATGGAAGGATTGTAGCAGCTAATTTTAAATACAGGCACATGTGGCTGGTGTGATAGCATGAGTCAAGGAGAGAACTATATTAATAAAGGCAATATTATACCAAATGGAGCTAATCAAATATTGTAGCATTAACTGGGCTACATCAGAAGCCCTACTGCTCTTATATGCTTGCCTTTCAACTTCATTGGAAATTAAAAGCTGAGGCCCTTGTGAGGCAAATCTGTTTTACCTGAAACAATATCAAAAGACTTCATAATTTCACTACTATTTTCCATGACTTAGGAAAACACGAGTTAATGATAAACAAATCCATCTTATGAGTTGTTTCCAAGGAATTGCCTTTGATCAACTAAACTAATAAGACGAGCATATTTTAGATACCATTTGGAAGTTTTCAAAGCCTTTCAACATTTCTACTGTCTTAATTGAGACTCACACTGATGAGTTAGGTAAGCAAGACGTTATCAGTACCATTTTAATGGTGAGGAGTATGGAAACTCAGAGATCACCTACAAAAAAGCTTTTGTTCTAGTTCAAATTGACCTTGAAGGGCAAGTTTGTGTTCTGTGGCCTCCTCTTTTCTTTAAAAATGAATTCTGTTTAAGTTTTTTTTCTTATTCTTTCAGAAAAATATACTCTGATATGTACATCTCACTCTTGTCAGATGACAATAGATTTTTCTGAATTATAGTAGAACAAGAGATCAAGCTGGGTTCCCCTGACACATTTTTTCTTCTGTTTAGAATCATACTGTGAATATTACCCCATACTATTATGATACTTTTCTGCAACCTAATTGTTTTCGATTTTATAATATTTACAAAATATTCCTATGTATAAATATATGTGCATGCCTCTGATTTCTTCAATACAAAATCTTAGCAGTGAAATTATTGTAACTGAGGCATATAAACAATTCGCAGTCTATGATCACAGCATCTTAAAGAAGATTACCTATTTACAGTTCATTCAATGCTTTCGCTGAATGTTTGCCAATACTGCTAGTTAGATAGTTGAGCCTGTGTCTTACTTTTGAAATTTGTATTTTTTTGTTTGTTTGTTTCTGGGAATTTAACTCAGGACCTTGCACTTACCAGGCAGGTATTGTGCTGCTGAGCTAAATCCCTGGCCCCAAGATTTGTATTTTTGATGACTAGTAGATCAAATAATTTAGAATTATTTGTAGGACATTTGCATTTATTCTTTAGTGAAGCAACTATTAATCTCTTCAATACAGTAATCTGTATACTTTGTTGGAAAGGACCATGTAATCAACACTTTAAGTTTGGTTTCACAGTCTTATGGTCTCTGTCACAACTACTCAAATTTGCCACTATACTGCAAAAATAGCCATGACGTGTAAATATGTAGGCATGGTTTTCTTCTGAAACTTTACAAAGACAGGTAATGTACCAGTTTAGTTCAATTGGCCAAGGGTTAACAACTCATGATTTATTTCATTATGCTACTGGAGAAAATTATCATTTTCTTATTGATTTTGAGAGTCCAAGGGGCTGGGGATTTAGTTCGGTGATGTAAGTGACTGCTTGGCAAGCGCACAAGCGAGGTCATGAGTTAGATCCCTGGTTTAAAAAAAAAAAAGTTCAGCATATGTGAAGGAAGTTACTTTTTAAATCTATGTTGAAAATGCCTTCCAACTTATTCTAAAATTTTAGAAATTCAAATCTATTATGTTTTTCACTTTTATTTTTGTCGTTTTTATGCTGAGCAACAATTTTTGCACTATGAAATCCGGTAACTATCTATGCTTTCTTCTAGTTCTTTAATGGTTTGATTTTTTTTGAATCACCCTCAAATTTACCTAGAAATAATTTTGGTGTGAGACTTGGAGTTGAAAACTGATCATATTCTTCAACAAATAGCCGACCAATGGTGTCAGCATCTTTTATTGAATAATCCTTCTTTGCTCATTGGAGCTGCTTTGGAGGCTAAGTCTTTACCTAACTACATGTATCTCCACCATTCTTAGAGGCATTGTCCTGTGAATCTAGCATCTGGAAATAAAGGTTTTGGAATGGTGCTCTCTGTGGGGGCCTCCCTAACTTCCTTCGTACTTTCATTATTCCAATTTGAAATGTGTCAAGAATTCTGTCTTAACTGCAGTTATTGCCCTTGTTGTGACTACTGCTGTCTTTATACTTTTATCTTTCATATGTCTCTGTCTCTTTGCATTTGTGCATAGTCTTGTACTGCTCAGCAAGCAACAGACCTTTCTGTAAAGCCAGAAAAACTCTAATTTCTCTTTCTGTTGTAATTTAGCCTTGGTGCACTGTTCTTATTTGAAATGGATTTAGTTTCCACATGGTATGCTACTTGTGTACTACACTGTGTTTCCTTTTCATACATTTCATTTTATCATTGACTGAATTTTCTTTTTGATTATCTGACTAAAAGGTTAAATTTAGACTTCTTAAACTCCTCAATAATTCTAATGGTCAAAATTATTGACCTTTGTTTTTCTAATTTCACTGAACATAATGACATATTTTCTCTGTAGTATTATGTTCACCTTGACCATTTAATTTCTATGCTCTGACAATATAATCAGAGTAGAAAATTCTGTACACCCTAGATCTGTGGTGGTGAACTTATGGCAAATGTGCTGCAGACAGCTATTATCACTGAAAGCTCTAAAATGTTTGCCATCAGTGCTCTAGACCTTTGTATCTCTGAACTCTGGTCTCTGTCTGCTGGAATTACGTTGAAGTTTTTTTCCATGACCTTTTCCCATGGTTTAAGAAAATGAATGGTTTTATTTGTTTAATTGAAAGCACAACACATTGTGATTTGTTTTTCAGTTTTTCTTTTGTAATTGTACATGTTTGCAGCCCATAATGGTTGCATCCATGGTGGGGAGTTAATACATGTATACAACACATGTTAATTATTTTTCATTCTTTCCCGCTCTGCTCCCTTCCTTCTTCCTCTGTCTCTTGGTCCTCTTTCCTTTTGTGAAAGAACCATGACCCTTTATCCTATTATCTGTCTTGGTTTGCTCTTTATTTGTATTTTATAAAAGAAACCATGTTGAATTTAAGGGTATGTGTCTGAATTTGTTTCACTTAGAACTATTGTTCTGAGGAGAATTCATTTTCCTACAAATGACTTAGGCTTGTTCTTCTTTATGGTGGTGTAGTTCAGTATTAGGATGATTAATCCTGCAATGCTAGGAAACAATATTTCCTGATTTCGATTTAAAAGTTATTTACTATCCTTACAATTTAAAGGCAAGAGACAAAATGGTTGGTTCTAGATTATAAATACTCTGACCTGTGTTTACATTTCCGCTGTCTTAACAAATAATTTTCAAATCTTTGATTTCTATCCAGTCAAAGATTTGAAAATTTCATTGTGTATATATTTTGCCCTGATGGATGCAGGACAATATATCAAATAGAATGTAGAGTTTTAGGCTCATCAAAACTCTATGACTTTAGCCTGGTGTGGTGGCGCATGCCTTTAATCCCAGCACTCCGGAGGCTGAGGTAGGCAGAGCATTGTGAGTTTGAGGCCGGCTTGGGCTAAAACGCCAGCGCAAGGCTGGCCTGAGCTGCACAGTGTGACCATGCCTCAAAAAACCAGGCCTGGGAGTTTGGCTCAGTGGCTTAAGTGCCTGCCCTGGTAGGTGCAAGGTTGTGAGTTCAATCCCCGGTGCCGCAAAAAAAAAAAAAAAAAAAAAACACTCTATGACTTTCCAAACATATTATAAGGTATAATAAGTTCTACATTTAGTGAGAACTGTGCAAACATTTTGTGCTAGAAAATCAATAAGTATCATTAAGCCTTGCAATTGAACAAAGGTGTAACCTTAATGCCCTGTAGAATTTTAGAATTTAAAAAGTAGATTACTTAAATCATTTCACACAGCAGTTTCTTCTACATAATTATAGTGCTTTGCAATGTGAAGTGCAACTTTAGTTCACGCTCTTCCAAGAATCTTGTAGATATTTATTATATGTAATCCTGATAGCACCCTTGTAAGGTACATTAACTAGAATGGAGTTGTTATGCATTAAACAAAAACCAAGACAAAGAAGTAAAATGATTTGCCCTAGGAAATGTAGCCTGTTAATGAATACCTGTGACTCTCCTTTTCATCAACATCTTTATGCCTGAACTCACATACCCATAGGTGACTTTTCATGTGGCAAATTCTGGCCTGATGTGTATCATCATGCAGACTCAAGTGAAAAAACTGGATCTGCCTCTTCTCTGAAATGTTCCTTCACACTCCTTGTCTCTGATCACAGCATTTTTTTCTTTTATTTTTGTGTTTATAAACCTAACTTATACCATATGAATTTGCCTGATTAAGAAACATTTTAAAAGTACCCAAATCTAAGAACTTTCTTTGTTTTAAAATTCTATTGAAAGCTACTTGACACTGGACACAGCATAATCTTTACTTACTCTACTTCTATTGGTACCTAGTTCAGGAAATACGAGACGGTGTAGAGTGGGAGCATGATATGTGTCCTTAACCAAAGCACCTTATCCATTTGAATTTAGGTTGTTTTCCAAAACAACAAATGCATTTTGTCTTTCAGGTTTCTTCAAGCTTTAAAATTTTGTGAATACAAAGAATTACTTACTTGTATTCCTTTTTGTTTCTTTTTATGATATCAGGACAGCACAGTTGTTATGGACCTGGATTTTGGAGTTAGATAGACTGAGATCACAGGAACTGTTCTATTAATCTACAGCTATGCATTTGGGGCTAGTTATTTGACCTCCACAAACTTCTGTTTTCTTTGTTTATAAAATGGACATAACAATACCTTTCTCATGAAGTAACAGAAAAATAAAACCTGTACAATACTAGCACCTAAAAATAATACTTGTATCTAAGATACATTAAATATTGTGAAAAGGAAAGAAATTGTTTAAAAAGAAAAATGAACTAGGATAGTCAAAAGGGGAAAAGAAGGAAGGGAAAAGGGAGAAAAATACGAGTTAGTTACACTGTTAATATCTCTTGATTCATAGAAAATGAAGGTTTGTGCTAATATCAATTGGAAAATTTTTGTTCCCATATATTATGCTCTGAGTAACTATTTTAAAGATGTATTAACTATTGTTATTCTGCTATCATCTTGTCATGAAATTTTGTCTTACCTTTTTTCTATAAAATAAAAAAAAATAATATTTCTAAACTGTTACTATAAGCTTCATGAAGGCCAACCTTGGTGAAACAGTAAATAAACAAAGGTGGGGTTTGGCACCTCCTTTTTCCTCCTTCAGTGTTCACTAATTTTTTTATTTAACCTGTGGTTACCTTCGCTTCCCCTTTCTATATCCAAATGGGAAGTATTGAAGTGTTAAGGGAAGGTTATTGGTGGAAGCTTCTACTATATTGCAGCAGCCTATTTCTATTTACAATATCTATCTATCTATCTATCTATCTAAATATGATGCTAATATTTTAGGCTTTTGAGTTTGTAATTTTCCATTTCCTGTTTAAGAAAATTTTCCTCACAATTAATACTGAATGTCTGATTCCACAAATCACACCTCAAGAGAATTTTCCAGCTTGCCGTTTGCATTAGTTATTAAGGACCACCTGGAACTCATTTGTAAAACTGAAAACTACCATGTTTTCTATCACTTACAGAATGTTCTAAATAATGTCACAAGTATGGACAGATTATGTCTCTTCATGAAGCTATACATTTTCAGACAAGAATATCTTTATCTCTATTACATTACAACCCACATGATCACATTCCTTATATTTTGATGTACTTCCTTTGTAACCTGGTGAGATTTATATAATTTGCCACTAAAATTTCAGTAAGAAAATGAGAGGGAAATAAGAGAGGCACACTGTTCACTTTCCCAAAAACTCTTTAATTTTAATAGAAGTGAGATCTCAGATTGGTGGAAGTTTATCCTGCCTATTCCATATACCATTCTTATGTTAGTGTATTTGAATTATTAATAATCTCTTCCTTCTCTTTCTTTCTCCTTCTATTCTCTCTTTCTTTTTTCTTTATCCCTTCTGTTTCTGGAGCACACACACACACACACACACACACGTACCACATGCAAACAATGGATTGTGGTAAGTGTATAGTGAACATTATAAATACCCCTAAACTTAATATTACTGTACATGATCTATTTAAATTGATGGAATTGCCTCTAGAGATGTTGATATTTTGGATATAATTTGAGTTTAAGAAGTTCGAATGCTCTTCATGTGATTCTTGTGTACAAAAATTTGGAGAATCACTGATCCCAAGACACTCTTTAGCAAATGGACATTGACTACCTAGGTATGCTAGGAGTTTGACAATATACAAGAAAGGAGAGCTTGTCTTATTTACTAAAGAGTGGATTTTCCCTGCAAGGGAAATAATAGATATGAAGTGAGTGACATCTAATGTTGCTAACTGATGAAGGAGATTCTTGGTTAGGGATGACCTTTAATCTCAATTTATGTTCTGGAAAACAATTCCCCTATCCTCCCCTGCACAATAAGCACATTAAAGTGCCATTTTAATGTAGAAGAAAGTATTTTTAGATTAAATTTATTCAAGGGGAGACGAGTTTTAGAGTAATATCAAATGAAAACTGAAGAGAAAAAAAAATCAACAAAGGGCAGGATCTTTCAGAAAAGTCTATGATATAGAAGAGAATATGGACTTTACTTAGTCCCGGAGAAAGTTAAGAACATCTGTGGGATAATTGAATGCAAACAAGTGACAGCTAGTAAAGTCATCTTTGTTCCCATCTGGCTGCCTCTCTGTGTCACAATCCAGTTACCAGTAAGTGTCTTGGCCAAAGTTCTGAGACACTTGATGAGTACAAAGAGTTGTGTTGCACATATCAAAAAGTCCATGTGCATTTTAGACCAACTGGAAGCTACTAGTCATTTCCATAAAAGTGCTCAGGCAGCTTTAGAACCTTGTAGCAATCTATTATGTTAGAATCTGACATTTTCTGAATTTGGCTAAATTAATATGGTGATAACTTTTGTATTTAGCTATTCTTTTCTCTTGAAAATAATAATTTAATAATTCTAATTTTTTCCATTTATCATAGAAATACTAGAATTATGAAAATCTAGTGTTGAAAAGGATACTAATTATAGATGTTTGGTGGAGAAAAATGATTCTCAAACTTTAATGTGTGTGTGAATCATTTAGGCCTTTATTAAATGCATCTCAATATATGGTGCAGGGATTAATAGTTTTAGCATCACTTAGAAGCTTACTAGAACTGGAAAGTCAAGGACCCAGTATCAGAACTTTTGAGTCAGAAACCACATTTTTTAACAAGGTCTGAAAGTGATTCATGTTCACATGAAAGGTTGGGAAACATACAACAAACTGAATTCTTTTAAGATTAATGTGGTATGAGAAATCTTCCTAGCCCTTCTATTTCAGAGAATGCTGCACACTTGTGCATTCACTCTCTCCAGGCTTGCACAGTTTACCAAACTATCAAGAACTGGAGATTTAGTAGTCTTAAATGCTACTGGGTTGGTATTTATGTATTAAATGTAGTGCAGATATTCTCTCACAATCCAATCTGATGTTACTTCCCTTGATACACTTTTACTTATTGTCCAAATTTAATTTATTTTTCTAGTAACAAATAACATTGACTAAGACTATCTTTTTAACTGATTCATTTATCTATGTTACTATCTGTCTTCAACAAGAATATGTTCATAAATTCCATGACAATGTATACTGCTTATGTTTGAATCTTAGGTTTAACTTTGACTGCATAGATACTTTGTGAAGAAGTTACTTAAACCAGCTGCCATGCTTCATTAGTAAAATAATGGTGGTAATTATTCCTACCTTATAGGGCTGTTGCAAGAATTAATTGAAATATAAACCATATAACAAAGTGCACATAATATTTATGATGAATGCTAACAGTTGCGACGACAGTGGTCATTATACTTATTATTCATCTCTGTTTTCTTGGCAAATAGAAACAGATGTATGGTAGGTGCTCCATTTATTCATATTGAATGTATTAAAGAAAGTTTTATGTCTTGTTATCCACTAAAGTGATATCTTATTTCATTTATATTTGCCTACTTTACTTTATTTATGGACAGCGCCTACTTGCTAAGTTTCATAAAAGTTATCTGTTTATCTGTCATGGTGTATTAAAATTTTTTCTAAAGGGAAAATGAATAGAAGGAAAGTAAGTTAGCTTTTGCTGCTATGCTTCTGATTTTTAATGAAAAAAAATAGGGTGACATTCTAAAATCCATGCCTGCCCCTTAATCTGTGTGATTCTATATCTTCCGATTTTATAACAGCTCTTCAATTAAAACTTTTAGTACACATTCTATTCACACCCCCATTTGGTTCAAGGCAGATAAAAATTTTAAACATGTTTTAATTTCATTGTGACAATAACTTCTGGCTAAACAAGAAAGAACTGGATGTTAACTTAAATTCCTTTTTTCTATCAATGTTGAAACATTTGGAAAGGAAGATTCTAGCACTTAGTTCAGCCCTTTCCCCACATGCATGAAATAGAGAAGCTTGGTAATTTGACATACTCTATACTTTATTGCATTGTCATTTTTAGGGTATTTAAGTTAACACAATCTTGGGAGCAGGGTGGAATGTAATTTAAACTTTAATATTTTCAGCTACGGCAATGGTAATGTGTTAATTCTGCATATGGAAATATACCAGTTCTCTGACTGATTGATATATGGCAGGAAAGAAAATATATCCTGAGACTGCATTTTAAAAATAGAATTGAAAAAAATTACCTTACCATGTCACTCATGTCATGACATAATAGACACTTTGAATTATTCAGTAAATTTATTGGTGCAAAGGTCTCATCAAGTTTTGGATTATTTTAGACATGTAAATACAACCTTAGAATTGTTTAATTTTCAGTTAGTCTGTGTTATGGCCTGTGTCTAGATGCCCCCAAAGCATTATGCATGGATAACTGGGACTCTTCAGAGGTAGCTGGCTCTGAGTGTGTGATGCTGGAATCAAGAGTGTGTGATTTCTATATTAGTCCACTGATTGGTTTGTCATAGTTCTGGGTATGGATAACAAGAAGGACCAACCTGGGTATGTGTGCTACCCACCTAAATGCAGATAGCCCTGATAAAATATAAGGGACAGAAAGAGAGCTAATGTCATTGCTTGTCACTTGCTTGGTTGATGCTTGCTGACTTCTGCCTTCCCTGATTTGCTACGGACTTTTCATCCTCTATGATGCCCCTCTGTCATGCCACCCTGACTTGGAGCTGGCCAGCTATGGATTGCAACCTCTACAAAGTGTAAGTCAAATAAACATTTCCTCCTTTAAATTTAGGTGTTGAATATTTTGTCTCAGCAATGAGAAAAGTAACTAAGGTAGAAATTAATTAGTCCTCTGCCCTTAATCTCAGTCTCAGCTAAAGTCTCTGGACATGAGGCAAATGCAGACAAACTTTCTGCCAAGCCATAACATAAATCATGTGGAGTTCAACAGCCAATGCAATCCTTCTTTCCAGAAGAAACCTTCCGAGCCTGGACTTTAGAAGCAGGATTTTTATTAAGATTCTTGTTTTCTGAGCTCTAACCAGTCTCCCATCAAGTATAGCTTAAGGTATTCCAGGGCTGCTTCTTCAGCCGGCTTCTCCAAACCTTTCCAAGCTCTCCCTATAAGCCAATTTCAAAGACTCCTGACCACCTGGTCAGGAATAGTCACAGCGATGACTTCACTTCTCTGATATCAAATTCTGTCTTACTTTGTGACACCTACGGTTAAAGAAGGAAAGGTTTATTTGGCTCACATTTTGTAGAGGTTTCACTTTATAGTTGGCTGGCTCCAAGGCAAGGCAACACTGTAGAGGAGAAATTGTTCACAGCAGGTAAAAGGCAACAAGGCAGCAAGCAAACATCAACGCTCTTTCTATCCCTCATAGCTTATGTAGCCTACCTATCCTTAGAGCAGATAGCACTCACAGCCAAGGTGGGGCAGCCTTAGTCCTACTCAGAACTATGCCAAAGCAATCAGTGAACTAATTTAATAATCACACAAGCTTGATCCCAGCATCACACACTCCAGATTCTGCCACCTCTGAAACGCCCCTCTGTGACTGCATGAGGCATTATGGGGACAGCTAGACACAAACCATAACAGTCTTTTAACGTTAGAACCTATTAAAAGTTGAGTGATTTAATCCAAAAATCCTAAATCCATAAATCTCCAAAATCTGAAACCTTTGACTGCCAACATGATGCCACTAATGGAAAATCTCACACCTGACCTCATGTGACAGGTACCATTCAAAACATATTTGCACTAAAGATATTAAATAAAATTTCCTTTTGACTATGTATAGAAAGTATGTAGGAAACATGTGAATTTAATGTTCACAAGGACCCATTCTCATGATACTTGATTATGTATATGGAAATAGTCAACACTTTCAAAATATCTTAAATCTAGAGCACTGGTCTTAAACATTTCACACAAGGAATTCTTAGTTTGTGCAGGAAAATAATAATACTGGGGTAGACTAAATTATATATCTCTAACTGTAAAATACTGATTGTAAATAGTTTTTTAAAACTATTATTTACACTGTTTCCTGATGTCAACCTTATTAAAGGATCTTACTATACTAGTTTTGCTTACAAGAATGAAATTTCCAGTAACATGAATTAGATTGAAGAACCAGAGACTGTTCAACCTGGAAGCAAACATATATAAGGCTTATTCTGTGGTATAGGACAATAATTGGTTTACTTCCAGGACTAAAAAATATCAGATATCTAGTGATCCAGGCCCCATGGAATGCATGTATCTCTACATTCATGTACTATTTGATTTTTAAAAAGACATCATTTCCAGAACTCTACAGGCATGAAAAATACATTAGCTTGTTATAATTAATATATACTTATTAAATAGATAAGCAAATATATTTTACATAAAAAATTCAAACTTCAGAGATCTTTTTCAGGTATCAATGGAAATTCTATGACTTTTCCAAGGGCCTAAAAGATATTTTTGGAACAAAGTTGGCAAATGATTATTGTAGATAACAAGAAATCAGAGGAAACAATGAGCAACCAGATAGTTCTATTACTGAACTTCTTATAATCCTATAGTACTTTCCTGCCTCATTTTCCTATCCATGAGAAATTAGATAAAATACTAAAGAAAAGTGGAAAGAGATGTGAAAGTTATAGTGGATTGAGTTTCACAGATTCTGAAAAAGTGAAATGAAATAAAAACTCATGAAAAGAAAACTAGCACCCTTCTATTTTCTCACATCTCATTCCATGAGCAATCTTATCAACAGAGTACTTTCTTGAATATAGCATATTTATTTAAGCAAAAGTAGCATAAAATTTATATTCAGATCTCTGCCACAAACCTCCTGTGCTCATAAGTGGGGCTTTCGGGAGGTGATTGAATTATGGGAGCGTGATAATCATTATATGACTAGCACACTGATGAGTTTATAGCTAAGTGTGATCTTGGGAGTTATAGCCTAGTAGAAGGAGGTGAATCACTGAGAGCATGGCTTCGAAAGGCACATCTTACATTTTTGCTCCCCCTTGATTCTTTCTGCTTCTTTTGGCCATTCCCTGAGCAGCTCCTCCTCATCCAGGCCTGTCTTCCATGCTGTCCTACCTTGGAGCCAGCTTACTATGAACTGAAATCTCTACAAACTGTGAACCAAAATAAAACTTTCCTCCCTTAGTTTGAAGATGTTGGGCATTTTGTCCCAGTGACGAGGAAGATACTAAGACAAATAATCATAACATTTGTTTGGAAACAAGAAACTGCATGCTGAATAAACAACTGTCACATGTGGCAACCAGAACTCCTTATTTGTTGGGAAAAAAAAGTGTTTTGGATATCCAAGAAAAAAGAAATGACATGCATTTTTTATTTTTTTTTCTGAGCATGGATATGTGTCTAATATCCAAGTTGTCAGATAGCTAGAGGCTAATATTTGATACCATTAGACTATAAAGTCTCCTCTGTGATCTGAATTGATGCATGTAGCTTGACATAAAAAACAAGCTGACATCACAAAATTTATCCCTGATATAGTTTAAACCAAGGTAACTGCATGCCTTATTGAGTTAGGATACAATTTTGGTAGTTGATATTCCCACATGATCAGCCTGAAGTAAAATTGAGAAAGTATTTTTGTCTGCATGATGAATTTTTTAAATCCTAGTTATCCAAATAGCATGAGCCCACAGTTCCTGGCTTATAATTCCAGTTTCAGCTATTTTGTCCTTAAGATAATTGTTCAGGATGCTCTTTTAAATGTTGTGCCCAATGTGTGCTCCCTGTGCTGGATAATATATTGTATTTCCCTAAATATAGAAAAATAAATTCAGAAATTTGAAGAAAAGTATGTTTCATTCTATTTTCTGCAAACAGAAGAGATTTAATGAGAAAAAAACTCTCAAAGGTATAATTATGAATAACATAAATTATTAAAAGGAAGAGGAGGATAAAATAGCCAAGAATGCATATAAAGAGTGGCATGTGGTAAAAGTAGACTAAGAATTAAAGTAAATGTGAGTTTAAACAAAAGATTGATAAAAAAGTATCAAAAGGTATACTTAAAATAAGAGGAAAAGCAAGGACGGCTTGATGCATGAAGCTAACAGTGAAAGGGTACAGGTGACTTCTTTGCTTTATTGTATTCTGTATTATCTATCTCTGAGAGTGGGGCTTATTTCAGAATGCACCAGTTAAGAGAGAATTGCGTTTCTTTAGTTTTTAAACATAATCAACGAATGAAAATGGTATGCCATCAAATTACTGCATTTTTGTCATATATTTTAAATTTTGATAATATGATGCTTTTTCTTTATTGTTGTTATTCAAGTTTGCTTTGGGTAACCCTGAGAATGTTGCTCAATGGTAGAGTACTTGCCTAATTTGGACTATATTCTAGGTTTGATCTCCAACGTACCCATTAAAAAGTAAGATTACTTTGGCTATTTAAGGTCTATCACAGTTTCACAATTTCCATTGGAATTTTGATAAATGCTACACTGAGAGCCAGGCATGGTGGAGCAAGCCTTTAATCCCAGCACTAGGGAGGCTGAGGTAGGAGGAGCGTTGTAAGTTCGAGGCCGGCTTGGGCTGCAACTTGAGCGCAAGGCCGGCCTGAGCTACATAGTGCGACCCTGCCTCAAAAAACTAGGGCTGGGAGTTTGGCTCAAAGATTTAAGCACCTGTCTTGCAGGCGTGAAGTTGTGAGTTCAATCCCTGGTGCCACACACACACACACACAATACTACACTGAATGTGTACATTGGTTTGAGTAGTGTCAATATTTTAAGAATATAAATTATTCCAATTCATGAATATGTATTACATATCCACATATTTACATCTTCTTTAATTACTTTCATCAAATTTTAATTTTCATTCTTTTTTATTAATGTTACCCCATATCATTATAAATTTGCCACTTCAAAATATCTTTACTGAATCCCATAAATTTTCGGATGTTGAATTTCCAGTTTTTTGTACCAAGATATGTTTATTTCCTCTTTTATCCCCCTTTGACCTATTGGTTGATAAGCAATATATGATTTACTTTTCATAAATTTGTCTGGTTTTCAATTGTTCTCCTGTTAATAATTTCCAGTTAAATAACATTACGGTGAGAAAAGACGCTTTGTATAATTTTAAACTTTTAATTTTGTTATGACATTTTTTGTCTAACATTTGCTCTAACCTGAAGTATGCTTCATTGTATACTTAAGAAGTATGTATATTCTGTTGTCATATAGAATGCAGCACATAACTATTAAGTGCATTTGGTGTATAGTTTTGCATATGTCAGTGTAATTTTTCATTGACTTTTGGATTCGATAATTTATCTATTGTTGAAAGTGGTGTACTGAAGTCCCCTCTCATAGTATTGTATTGAATATTGAATATTAAATTGCAATATAACAATTTAAAATATTTTCTTTGTACATTTCGACCCTCCAATATTCAGTACATGTATATTTTCATTTGGTTACTATGTAATGATTAGAACACATTATAATTATATAATGATCCTTTTCACTTTTGAAAGTTTTCAATTTTAAGTTTATTTGGTCTGATGCAATTATAGTCCTCTCTGCTCTCCTTAGGTTAACATTGAGATAGAAAATTGGGAAAAAGAGAACTCCAGGCATCAAGAGAAAGCTGACAGGAAAGCTAAAAATAATGGATAAGCATAAAGACATAAGACAATACAGAGAATAGAACAAGGCAGACTGAAATGCTAACTAATCTTGGCTCCCGGGGTGAAGAGAGGATCTTGATTCCACAACCAGAAAATAAGCCCTGAAAGTGCTAGCAGGCTCAGTGATAAACAACAGACCAGCATCGCTAACCCAGGGAAACTTCCATGGTTATTGTAAGCAGTAAATACAGTGTGGGGTTTTACTCTGAAGAAGACGACTCCTTTTACAAGGTAGGCTAATTAAGAAGAAATCCATTGTGGTACTTTCCATATCTAGGAGTTGCATGATCAGAAGCAATTTTGAGAAAGGATTTATTGTTTAATATAGAGCAATTTCAGGAATCAGAAGTCAAAGAACAACCATGATTCAAGGTCTCTGGGTTATCTCTGCTGTGGTGACCCAGGTGTGGAGAGGAAGAGGCATAGTCACAGAGCCATGAGAAGTTTAACTAGCAGGAACCTTAGACTGTGGAGTAATTTGACAGCATCATCCTCTGCAGAGATGAGCCGTACCCATCATGTGTACATCTCTGAGGGTACTAGGTCTAAAAGCACTGGAATTGAGCTCAAGGGATTACTTGTATGCCTATTCTGCTTCCTTCCCCTGTACAATTTAGTAGTCTGTTTTCCTTGCCCAAACACTAACATGATCAGGGATATATCTCTGCTTAAATGTTGGCCCCTTTACTCAGTATAAGAACAGACGGGCAACTGGAGCAAGCATATCACCACATAGTGGCACACAGAAGGATAGAAACAATCACTAAAAATCCCTGGAGCGAATACATTGTCAGAGTAGACACTATACTATTGACTGTTTCCACTCAGAAGGAAAGGTAGAGCAAGAATCAACATCCACACAGCAAAAGATTCTTGATTGAGTGTGTAAACGTAGTAGGCCAAAGTTACGATTCAATATCCTGCCCCTATTTCTGGTAAAAGCCAGTGCTAAAGTTCCTGGAAAGAAATTAGCTACTCAAGCCGCTTGATATGGAGAAGTGTTTCCAACTCATTTCTGTTCACTCTTTGCCTTCATTTTGGACTTATTTTTCCTTTGCTTCTTTTCTTCTTTTAACTTCTTTTTCTTCTTTTAAAATTATTTTCCTGTTACATTTACCTCATTGTATTTTCTTTCTTATTATTTTTTTCTTTGCTTTCTTCTTTCTTATTATTTAGATTTCGTCTCATTTCTCTCTTCATTTAATTTTCCTTTTATTTTGTTATTTTAAAATTTTACTTCTTCCGAGGAAAAAGTCAGCATCTCCTGGGAATCAGCCATCCTGGAACTGAGAGGAGCCACCAAAAAATCAACTAACCAGCCTTTCTGGTAAACCGCAAGCTGTGCAGGTTCCAGGGAGGGAAAAGCCAGTTCGTTCAGTGAGCCTACCAGTGCGCAGGCTGAGAATCAAATACCGTGTCCCCCTCCCCACCAACATAAGCAACCAGCTGGTTCAGAGGACAGGATGAGTTAGTAGCAACTAAGGTACATAAAGCAACTAAATGTCTGTATTTTTGGTTGATTTTTCAGGCCTGGGGCCCACAGTCTCAGCATCTCTTGGGAGGATGACAGGATGCAATATAGCAAATATGGGGGATTTCCTTCTGTCTTGTCTTTGAAGTCCAATATTGTTCTTACTGTTTTGCATTATTCTGATTAATTGACTTGCTTTATTCAATATTCTGTTTTGATTGGTCTTATTCTGCTTTGTTTTTGTTTGATTTTGCTATGCCTGGTGGAATGGACTATTGTGAAGATAGCAAGATATACTATGGTAGCTATTTTTTGTTTTTCTAGTATCCTGCTTTGAAGTTCTGTACTAATTTTGCTGCATTGTTTTGATTGGCTTTGTTCTCTTTCATTCTGCTGGATTTTACTATCATTAAAATTAAAAAAAAAACTACTTCTTCCAATTCCCTTTCCCTCCATTTACTTCTATTAATATTTACTAATTTTTAGTCTTTTAGTTTGCTTTATATTATTATTGTTAAACTTTTCCACTGTTAATTTTAGTAGTGTTTTTGCTTTCCATTGGTTTGTCAATATTTGGTGTTTTGCTTTGTTATTGATGACATTCCAGCAGTTTATTTTCTCTTTTTTAAATGGTGATGGGGATCATACCCACAAATGAAAGCTAGATGCTAAGAAGACCCTCAAATAAAAATAGAGGTGTTATCCACACAAACAAATGCACAAATATCAATATAAAAATGCCAGAAATATTAAAAAACAAAGCAATAATAGTCTTCTAGAAGTCTATAATCCATCAGCAACTGAATGAAAATACATTAAGGTGGATAAAATACCAGGAGAATTCAAAACATTGATTTATTAAATGATTAATAAATTCAAAGATAATATAAGTAAACAGCTGAAAAGAGATTCAGAAGAAAAACAAACAAACATTCTGGAAATGAAAAGTACAATAAATCTAAGTTAAACAAAAATCTCAGTGGAAAAACTTTCCAATAGACAGGATCAAACTGAACACTGGATTTTATGATTTGATGATGAGTATAAAGAATTTTCATACAGAGACACTAATAAAGAAAAACACCAAAAATTATGAAAAAAATCCCAGAAATTTAGAGTATGATTTGGAACCTAAACTTATGGGATTTTAATGTAGAAGAGGGAGTTGAGGATTACACTAATAGTATACAAAGTCTATTTGATGAAATAATAACAGAAATTTTCCCAAATCCTATGAAAGCTATAGCTATCTAACTTTAGGACACATTTAGAATCATGAAGAGATTTCCAGAAAATAGCCTCACCACATCAACATAATGGTTAAAATGGCAAAAATGTAGAACAAGTAAAGAATATAGACTGCTGTAAGGCAGAAGTTCTAAGTCACATATACAGGTAAATCCCCGAGAATAATTTCTCTGGGGAAATCCTAATGGCCAGAAAGGCATAGAACAATCTATTTGAAGCCCTGAAAGAAAATAATTGCTAAATTAGATTACTATAATAATTGACAGTTTAGAATTCTATATCTAGCAAAGATAGTCTTCAAAATTAAAAAAAAAATCTAAATGTGGTGATGCATGACTGTAATCTCAGCACTTGGTGATGCTGAGGCAGGAGAATTAGAATTTTGAGCTGAGAGTGAACAACCTAATGCCTTAGAGAAATCCTGTCTCAAATATATATATGCGCTTAGGACAGAGTACAGTGGGAAGGCCTTGAGTTTAGTCCCTGCTATCACACACACGCACACGCATACACAATGAGAGAGAGAGAGAGACAGACAGAGAAACAGAGAGAGACAGAGACACACAAAGACAAGTATACACTAAAGAAATTCATGATCACAAAACCAGGACTAGAGAAGATATTTAAAAGAATCCTAAAAACAAAAAAGAATCAATAATACATTGAGGAGTAGGAAACAGTCAAGTGTTAGAAAAACAAAACAGAGACAGAAATTTGTAAAGAGCTTTCTATAACAACTCTAAATGTAAAGTCTTAATTGTCAAAGTAAAAAACAGAGACATGATGATTGAATTAAAAGCAAGGCCAGACTCTTTGGTGCTTGCATGAAACTCATCACATTAACAAAGATATACACAGATTGGAAGTGAACTGATGGAAAACTGTTAGTACAAGTGAAACATAAAAGCAATGAGGAGTAGCTACACTTGTATCTGAAAAAACCAACTTCAGGACAAAATTAGTTAGATACAAAAAAGAGGGCTGCTGCATATACTTTTAAGGGGAAGGTAGATTTTTGTTTGGTTGGTTGTTTTTGTTTTTTTGAGACAAGGTCTCACCATATAGCCCAGGCTGGTTCCAAACTCACAGTGATTCTCTTGCCTCAGTCTCCCAAGTGCTGCTATGCCTGGCTTCACTATATATTGTTAAAGGGAATACACTATCAAGAAGATAAAACAATTTTATATGTAGCAAACATTTGTACCACCAATTTCAGATGCCAGCAAACATAAAGAAACATACAGATCTCAATACAATGACAATAACTGATATCATTGCTCTACTCTCATCAATAGATAAGTCATCAGCACAAAAAATTAACAAACTGACACCACAGTTAAAGTCCACCATAGATCAAATTAAGTCTCATTGACATCTACAGAACATTCAATCCAAAAGCAACAGAATATACATTCTTCTCAGTAGCATATATAGTATTTTCCAAAACTGATTGTATTTTATATCATAAAGCAAGCCATACCAAACACAAAATGTGAAACCATTTATGGCATCTAATAAGATGATAATGGAATATAACTAGACATCAACAACAAAAGAAACCATAGAAACTATACAAACAAGTTTTGCTTTTATATTATTGTATGTGACCATTGAAAAACATTAGGAAGAAAATCTAAAAACTTGTAGAATCAAATGAAAAAAGAAATATTATATACCAGAATATCTGGAACAAACCAAAGGCAGATTTGAGAGGGAAGTTTATTACTATGAGTGTCTGCATTAGAAAACCAAAGAGATCTCAAATAAAGAAACTAATGCTTCAATGCCTTACAGAAAGTAGAAACAAACTAAAATGAAATCCAACATAAGGAAAGAAATTATAAAGATCAGAGCTAAAATCAATAAAGTAGAGAGAAGAAGAACAGTACACAACATCACGGGAACAATGAGTTGATTCTTTGAAAAGATAAATAAGAATGATAAACCCTTACCAAAGTAATAGAAAGAAGAAAGAAAGAAAGAAAGAAAGAAAGAAAGAAAGAAAGAAAGAAAGAAATTTTAGAACAATATCCCTGATGAAAATAGGTGCAAAAATTCTTAATAAAATATTCACAGAATGAATTCAGCAACACTTTTAAAAGATCATGCACCATAAGCATTTGCTGTGTTTCAGAGATGCAAGAATTTAATGTGTTTTTTATTTGAAGAGATTATTGACAGGCAAGATATAACCATTATTATTTTGCTAATTGCTTTCTAGCTCTTGTATTTTTTTTTGAATCACTCTTCTTTCAGCACACAGAGGATAACTTTCTGTCTCCTCTGCAAAAATGAAATTGGGAGAGAGCTGACCCACTTCAAGACACCTTTTCTTATTTCTGTGTTTCACCCAGTTATTATAATCTCTCATCACGCTACTTTAGCTCTTGCGAAATTTTTTTTGTTCATGGATAGTTGTTCAAATTAATATTTCTATAAGGAGACAAGCACTGGAAACTTCTATTTTGCCTCCTTGCTGATGTCATTACCTCAAGAAACAAATTTCAAAAGAGTTTTACACAAGCACTTAGCTGTTTTAAATGATGACATTAATCTATATTAAATAACTAGCATATTATGCTAATATTTTATTGATTCTATTTGTAAACTTATGGCTAGAAGGTACACAATTGGAACCTATGACTACAAGTAAGATAAATTGATTTCTCAATTACTACTTAGCACTAGTAACTTGATATAAAATCAGCTAAAAACATAGACTAAATAATAAAAAGGATGATTAGTGAGTCCTTACCCAATTATTCAGTCATCTTTATGATGACAATAAATGGAAATATATGCCACACACTCAAGGGTAATATTTTCATATTATAAAAATATTAGATTTACTACAATTTATTTGTGGATTCGGTAAAATCTAAGTCAAAAATTCTATCAGGATTTTGATGAATCAAACAGTTTCTAAACCATTTGCAAAAGTATAGAAGGCCAAGATATTTTTAAAGCAGAAAAATGTGGAAGAGGTTTACACAACAAAAATTTTAAATATTTTATAGAAATATGTTGATGGAGACAAAGTGGTGTTGCATTTGGATAAGAATGGGAACTCAATATATATGATTTATGACTTAAAAGATACTTCCAATCAATGGATAAAGAAAGAAATTTTGGCCTTGTATGTGATGGGACATATGAGAATATTTTTTTTCATACATATGATACAAAAATTAAATATGAGAGACAAACCTAAAACATATTTTGATGACACAGAATAGTTTGCCAACCTCTTAAGATATAAAAACTCAATCCATTAAAATACACACAAATAGCTCTACAAAAAAAGAGAAAATTTTCATTTAATACTATAAAACATACATAAACAAAGATAAATTTCTGTGAAAAATTTGCAATAGATAAAATTAAAAATAGTGATGTTTTTGAATAAGCAATATATTCCAATAAATAATGAAGAAAAATGAAATTAAGTCATTTTTAATTCATTAAAGGAAGGACAAATGTCCCATAAAAATAGGTAAAGATTTTCAGCCTCACTACTAATCAGGTAATTGTAAAATAAATGTGATACACTACTTTATATTCTCTAGCAACAATTAAAAATGCAAGCAATTTCAAGTATTGATCATTATAACTACAATGGGAAAATTAATCTACTGTACATGGTATAAAATGAAAAAAAGCAACTTTGGAAATAAATTTTTATTTCCTGGTAAACTAGTAGGAAGGCTGATACATTTGCTGGTGTCGAAATATAAATATGTTCTTCCACATTACCCAGATAACCTTGCTATGAAATGAATACATAGAAACAATTTTGAACAGTGGCACATTAGGAGACGTGATACGTCATTTATGAGCTGAAGCATTTGAAGTCATTATAAATGCTACATTTTCTATTTTCTGATGCTTCAGTGAGTGACTAGGAAACCCAATTTTGTGGCTGAAAATCCACAAAATGAAAGCAGTTGGAGTAATGTATGCAACAAATGCGATGAAGGAGAGCAAATTTTCTTAACTGCTCTGTTAGTCACTTTCCCATCACTGGGACAAAATCCCCAAGACCTACAATTTAAAGAAGAAATTTAATTTGGCTCATGTGTTTAGAAGGTTAGTCCATTTAAATTCAGCCGGGTCCAGGCAAAAAGAGAGCAGTAGATTGACATGGTGGAGGAAAAATTCCCAATCCATTCTCAGCCAGGAAGAAGAGAGAAGAGGAAGACGGAGGGTAAGAGAGGAAAAGGAAGAGAGAAGCGTGAAGAACTAGAGAATGGAGGATCTTGGGGCAAGAATACACATCTCCAGTCCATGATCCCAGTGACCTATCTCCTAAAACTACACGTAGCTGTGTACTCATCAAAGGACTATTCCACTGCTGAGTATGACTTTACCATGATACAATCATTTTCCAATAGCCCCACCTCTGAGCACATGAGACTTTTGGAGGACATTTTAAATCTAAGTCATAATATTCCACTTCTGGCTCCCAAAATGCTCATTCTCATTTCTTTATAAAAATGAATTTAGTTCATCTCTAAAAGTCACTGAAGCCTTAATGGTTCCATCAGGGCTGAAAAGCCCAAGTCCAAAGTTTCTTCTTATACTCAAGGCAGAATCTCAGGTGTGAGCCCCCAAAAAATAAAGAAAAAAAATTCTTTCAAAATATAATGGCATAGGGCAAACATTCTCATTCAAAAAGGGAAGAACATGAGGCATACAAAGGAATTAGACTAAAGAAAGACCAAAACCTACTAGGGAAGAAACTAAATCCCTTAGTTTAATATCCAACACCTAAGGCATGAGATGGTAAAATGTGTGCACCAAAGGGCTTGTGAAACTTCATCCCTAAGTCCTTGCCAGTTGCAGTTCTCATGGCTTCTCACTTGGCCTGACTCTGTTCAAGTCCTGCAGCTTGCCATGGCAGATATTTTATATTCCTAGCTTCTCCATTTTTCTGGAACTTCTTTTCTAGCCAACCTGCAAAATTTTCACACATTTTGGTTTTGCTTTTTGCTCCTTATTTTCACTGCAAACCTGGGTGGAAGTAGCAAGTAGAACCCATGCCCTACCTTGAGAGTCGGGCTGCCTTGAAATTTCTTCTACCACATTAATTAATCTACCACCTTTAAAGTCAGCCTCACACAAAACCGTACAACATGAATAAAATGTAGGTAAGTTATTTTCTATAATGAAACACACATGTTCTCTTCTCCAGTTTCCAATAAAGCCCTCATTATCTACTGAAACCTCAGAGCCTGCCCCTTACTGTCCGTATTATAGCAGCGTGATAGTCTTCTGAGCTCTGAGGAGGATGGCACACTCACCTCAACTTAGAACATTTTAGGACCTCTCTAGACCACATAATCAAACTTTTCCATCATTCTTCTGCAAATGAGTTCCAAAGAATTCTGAACCACATCATGAGGTATACGGTCACATCAATGACCTCACTTTTTAGTGTCCTCTTTTTATTGGTCACTTTCTAACTACTAACAGAATAACCAACATTCACTATATAAGAGAGGATATATTTATTTTACTTCTTGGCTAAAAGAGTTTGGTACATGCATAGTTGGCTGGTTACAAGACAGAAATGTCATGGCAGAAAGTCTTGGAGGAAAAAGTTTTTTCAATAATGGGAAAGAGGTACAGAGGAGATACAGAGACAGAGAGAAAGAGACAGACAGACAGACAGACAGACAGAGGGAGAAGAAGGAGGAGGGGAACAAGGACAAGGAGGAGAACAATGACAAGGAGAAGGACAAGGAAGAGGAAGAGGAGGAGGAGGAGGAACCAGGGGAAAGAATGAAACCTTCCAGGTCATGCCTTTTGAGACCCACCACCTTCAATGAGGCCCCATCTGCCAAAAACACATTCACCTATGACTTCATCAGTGGAGTAATCCCTCACAATCCAAACACTTTTAAAGACCCTTACCTCTAAACATTGGATGCAGGTTTGCAGTGAAAATAAGTCTGAATTTTATATGCATAAAAACCACTCCTACTTTTAAATCAGTGAAATTATGAAGTGCCTTTGTCATTACAGCATAACCTAGCTTATATTTACAATCTTGTACCTTATAAGTTATTATAATCTTGTATATATATACTGAAGAGATACACTTGGGCTATTAATCAGGAGACATTTATAAGACTATTCATCTAAGCTTTGTCTATAATAGAAAATGGGAAAAAATTTGTGTGTAAAATGAGGAAATAAGCCTCAACTGAAATAAAGGCACTACTACTTAACTCAACATGTATAAATATATGGGGCCAGGGATATAGCTCAGCTGGACAGCGCCTGCCTGCCAAGCACGAGGTCATGAGTTTGATTCCTGGTACTCCTTCCAAAAAATGTTTGAATATGAAAATTCTCAAATTTTAGGGATGGAGTAGTATTGACTAATACAATCACTAAGACTTCACTTTGAAGAATATAAAGTGTATGTTATTCTTATTGTTCAATATTAAGAATAGGAATAGCAGTATTTGTTCTAAAATAATAGCTAATATTTTATCTCAAGACAATCGTTTAGGTACATTCTACATATTTACATTTAATAGTGAAAAATTGTGCGGCAAATGCTGTTATTTTTCCCCCAGTTTTAGGGTTGGACGGTTTTATAACATTTCAGATTTTATTAAGATAGCTATTTGCAGATCTTGAAAACTGAACTCAGACAATCTGATGTAAAAGCCTGCATTCTCAACTACATCAATCTTATGTTGTAAATTAATAGAGTAAGATAGACACCATTCTAAAGCATGTAATACTTCTTGACCTATGTATTAGACACACAGATATTTGCTGTTTTTTAAACTGTAGGGAGTCATTATACATTCATTTTACATATGATATTTCAATATCTATAAAAAATAAAAGTGAATAGTAACATTGGTTTCCAGAAAAAAGTGTGAATTAAACATAGTTATGAGATTTTTTGTAAAAACCACATAAATGAAAAGGGAAGCATGTATTAGTTTTATTAACGTGATATGAGAAATCCTTGGGGAGATAAACAGTTATCAGGAAATTGGGTATGTATGTATGTATCAATTTCTGAGTGTGTGTG
The DNA here is from genome assembly GCA_004363535.1 of Dasyprocta punctata. Taxonomy (NCBI): domain Eukaryota; kingdom Metazoa; phylum Chordata; class Mammalia; order Rodentia; family Dasyproctidae; genus Dasyprocta; species Dasyprocta punctata. The sequence continues at coordinate 84,004 of RJWM01001528.1, read as the reverse complement.
TGATTAAAACCTGGGTTAGAGATTGACTTCATATAATGGGAGGATGGCTTAGTGTCTTTGTTTAGCTCTAACATTCACCTCAAAAGTGAAAGTCTTGTGTGTTCAGAGGTGGAGCTTTGGAAAAGTGATTGGATCAGGAGGGCTTATACTCATTAGTGCCTTAATCCACTGTTAAATCCTGACTGAGTACGTTGTTAGGATGTGACACTTGGTTGGAAGAGTTGTGTCACTGAGGATTGTCCTAGAAGAGTGTCTGTTTCTCTCCCTCTCCCTCTACCTCTCCCTGCCTCTTTTCCTTTCTCTCTCTCTCTCTCTCTCTCTCTCTCTCTCTCTGTCTCTCTTTTTCCTGGAATTGACTCAAATGATTAGAGACGCTGACAACTCCAGAACAATTCCAGAGATTGGAGTGCAGGCCTACAGGCTGAAGATTCAGGGAAAATTTTTGTTGTTGTTGTTGCTTGAGTTCAAAGGCAGTCTAGAGGCAGAATTTGCCCTTTTTCAGATTACCTCAATATTTTTAATTTTAAAGTTTTCACCTGATCAGAAGAAGGTTGCTCAGATTTTCTCTCTTTTATAGTACCTTAATCTTTTAATTTTAAGGCCTCCAGCTGATTAGGTGAGGCTCATCCACATTAAAAATGATAATCTGATTTACTCAAAGTCTATTAATCTAAAAGTTAATCTCATGTAAAAACAATTTTGCCCAATATCTTGGTACTATCTTCTACCCAAGCTGGCCTGGATAATCAGTTATTATAGGTAGCAATTTGACATTCATCAAAGTAAAATTCAAGGCATGAATTATCATAAAGAAAACACATTGGTGTTGTGCAAGAAATAATAGTCAGAAAATATTGCCATGGTAAACACTTCCATACCAAAAACATAGTTATAAAATTAAATAAGTGATGAGACTGGTAAGAGAAATCCACAAGCTAACAATCACAGAAATTTTAATATACTTTTCTCAGAAATGGATACATCATGCTGGGAAATGCTGAAAAGAAAAAAGTATTTGAATCAGACTTGGTAGCACATGCCTCATATCCTTGAACTCTGGGAGGCTGAAGCAGGAGATTACAATTTCAAGCCCAGCATGGGCAATTTTGAAAGCTAGTGAGACTGTTTCAGTATTTTAAAAATGAAATAAAAGAGCTGAAGCTGTAGCTCAGTCTGAAGGCTGTGTGTTTAATTTCCCAATAAGACACACACACATACGCACAGGCACATGCACGCACGGAAAAAAGGGAAGAGATATATGAAAAAAATAAATAATTTATAATATTCCTGAATACTTGGACATCATTTGTAACAACTCATAAGGGAAATTTTATTAAGTCAAAGAATTAATAGCATAAATTATTTTCTGTGATTATAATGTAATGCATTTAAAAACCAGCAACACAGTGATAGCTAAAATATTCCATATGCAGTATCTCTAAGCTTCAAAAACTACATAACATGTTATTCAATGACCCTTACAGTCAAGAACAAAGAAAGTGTTTGGAGAAACTGGAAGAAAATCATTACAGCCTGAAGCCATGGACAGGGATAAAAATAAAACTGAAGAGATACAAAGATGTGATAACATACAGTGCCATATATATCTACATAGCAACTTTTAATACAAAGTGCTTAAATTTTGTTCTTCTACTGAACAATGCAACTTCTTTAGAATACCTCAGCTTCTTCTCATTTGCTTTTTCATTTTTTTTCTTTTTTTCTTCTTTCTTCTACATATTCCATTTCCCTATTCTATCACCTTCCCTTGATACTTTTCTCTTTTCCTTCATTCTCTCCTATTTCCTCCCCTCAATTTCTTCTACTCTCTCTTCTAATTTCTTGGTTCTTTTTATCTCTTGCCCATAATTCTGATAGATGCATAAGGGACATCTTTTCATAAGTAAGAGGAAATCATTGGGTCTGAAGGTAGATCCATCCAGTTTTCTTTTCTTTCTCTCTAAAACCTTGTATTGAGTATTATTCCTTTTGACAGAAAGGGTGCATATCCATCTTCTTTTTTATGTCATATTAGAAGTCTAGAGATAACTACTCTGTAGCTTGCATTTTTCTATATGACCAAATCACCCCAAATCCTCTGCCTTTATATAATATATCTTTAGTTCACTGGCATAACTAATAAGGTACATATAAGCAACTCAGGTCACAATATCTGTCTGTATGGAAATTGAGCTCCTGCATTATATTTTACTTTAGTATGACTACATTAAACCAAAATGATGAAAGTCCTGTTATTTTTTTCAATAAACACTGCCTTAACTTTCTTCCAGAAACTTGGCCAATTAAAAAGCATTTTATTTTGCCTCTTCTATCTTCCTCAGTATTTTCTGAAAAATTCCTATTAGAGATAAAGTGAAAATGAATGAGGGAGAGGGAGAGAGGGGAGGGATAACAAATCCAAAACTTTACATCATGATGTTTGAAATTAATTCCTAAGGATGTGACTATTTTTTGGTTTTAACCATGGTTGCAAACAGTTTCCCTTCATTGTGTTACACTGGTACAGTTCCTGTAAGCATGATCTTTTCCAACTCCATCATCTATTCAGAGTTGTTGTCATGGGCTTTTAACCTTTCTGACTACATTTCCTTGGTCTCATTTACTGAAACTCCAGGAGTCATCTTTCTTTGCTTGGTGTTATCTAATCATCATTTTTCTTAGAGCTTGAATGAGAAACAATTAGTACTTTGAAACTGTTTTCTTCAAGACTGTGTCTTATACTTTATCATATTTTATTGTCTTTAAAGCCTTGCTTCTTTCCTTAGAAAAGCAAAAAAAAGAGAGAGAGAGAGAGTCAGAAACAGAGAGAGAGAGAAAAAGCCTGCAAAGCAGATGTTTTCTTATCAAGAATTCATAGCAGAACTATTTATCCCAAATTAGCATATCTCATTAACTGTCTCAAGGACACAGACCGAATTGTCTTTGAAAAAGTGTCTGAGAAAACATCAATTGGAGAAGAAATGAATTCCAAAGCAAATGCTTTCTTAACTCTCTCTTTCTCAATAAAAATGAACAAAAACAAAATCTCAGTTGCTGCTGTCCACTTGAGCATTTTGAGTATACTGAATTCTTGCAATGGTTACTAATATCAGAAATCACGTAAGCCTGAACAAAAGTGGGGGTAATTATAAAAATAGTCAAAGAACACTGCTCTACTTATACCTAGATATAACACTTAGTGAATACCTACTAAAAGTACAGCTCATGTTGAGTGCTTTGTGTACCTTTCTCATTAGTTAGTTATAAAAGTCCACTAGTTACGTGTTATTATTTTCTCACCATGACAACTAACACAGACTCTTTACATTCTTCTTACTAATTTTTCATGCCATAACCCTATTTGGAATGATCTTCTCTTTTGCATTGATTTTTACTCATGGATATCAGTTTTTATCACTACACCTGGACTGTAATAAAAGCCATGTGTATTTATTTATGATTTTAAATCAAATGAAATTCAGTTTGAGAAAACACTCCTAAAGGTTAATGAAAAGTTAAAAGTGAGTAGCTTGGGATTTGGGTTGAAAGTATTTTCTCCCTCTTTATGGTTGTATTGCTACCAGTCTGACAGGTACGTGAATATATATTTTCCTGCATTGTAGTCTTAGTGAATACATGTGTCATTTTATCAAGTAGATGAGGAACTCTTAGAGGTTAGAGTTTTGACAGATAATTTATACGTCCAATATAAAAGCTGGCCATGCAATTGGCATTCTGAATCCAATTAGCTTGGTGATATTACATCTTACAATCAATGATTCTAATCGCACCTGTTTTCCTAAATAGTGTATAGCCTGACTTTCATACTTTTCATAGGAAAATGTAAAAACGCTGTGTTTTGCTTCTTTTGTAATCAAGGAAATGACCTTGAGGTTTCAGTGCTTACAACGTGCTTCAAAAAGGAGAAATCAATACCAACAGTTTTTAGAGTTAGTGCTTCATAGTTTGAACTTCACAAAGATAATTTAATTAATGAAATATAGCTCAGGTAAATATACTTAATTATTTAAATTCAGACTATTAAACAATTTGTTATATTGCATATTATATCCAAAGCTAAACTAAGAGCATTTATTTTTTCCATTTATGAGAGCATAAGAGAAAGTAAGGCAATCTTCAACCTTAGAGGTTTTTTTTATGGTAGTTACTTGTTGTACACCAGAGAGGTTTCAATAAACATTAATGATAGAAATTTCTGGTGTTTATGTCCTACTTATAAAGAAAACAGGTGCTATTATACCTATTGACTACAAGATGTAATATCACTAAACTAATTGGAGCCAGAAACGTCGAGTACCTAGAAAGCATCTGCAAATAGGTCTGCTCTGAGTCATACATAGTTCACATCAGAAGGGATTTATTGCTAAAGACCTTGGAAATGCAGCAGATGACTGACTGCTCTCAGACTTAATGGTGCCACTGACTTAGCTGCTCAGACTACCTCAACTTGCTCAATATGCCCTTTATGTTTATCGTGATCTGGAAATCATTGATTTCTATTTTCTTCTAATAATCTCTGTCTATGACTTTCTTCAAGAGGTATTGCAGAAATTATTTTCTTGTGTAAATACTAATAAATAATAATAATACTTAACATTTACTGTGTCAAATTCAATCGTAAATATTTTCATATATCGAGTCATTTAATCCTTTCAATAATCTTACAATACTGCGATTGTCCTCACTTTTTATAGAGGAGGAAGCTACTCATTTAGAAACTAAATTGTCCACATCACATGATTAGTAAGTAGAAATAATCTGTGAACCCAATATGCCTCTAGATCTCATGTCTTTAATCATAATGCTATGATGAAGTTTTTCTGCACCCTGTTTGTACTCATACATACATTTTAGACATTTTAATGTTTATGATATTCCAGTAACTGTTATATATTCTTACTAGATCATAAATGTTAATCAAAGTATCTCTGAGTTAGGGATATGGGTACATGACATTTATACTTCAAACAAGTATGTGAATTTTGTAACAGTTAAAATAATCCATTAAAATCTCTTAACTTGCTTATAAGAAAAATGTGCATGGCTTTGTGTATGCACCACTGTGTGATAATCTTACACAGGCTGAGGCTTGATGGACCCTGACCTAAACTAAGGGAAGGAACAAAGGAAAATATTACATGCAGATTCCAAAAATCAAACCATGATATTTTACAGAAAACTACCTAATCTCTAGAAGAGGATAGAGGATGAACAGAGAATTCTAAAGTGTCTTCAGTGGTTTGTACAGTTTTTTGTATCAATGATCCATAACTTTCATATATGTTATAAGATTTATTAATAGGACAGTTATACAAAGTAGCATAATTGCACCTCAAGGTCATTGTGTGATTTGATTATTAAATTTAGCTTCTAAATTAAGCTTACAAATATAATGGGGCTATATATACTGTCATTACTCTCATTTAATGCATGAGAAAATAAAGATTCCAAGAATTTAGATAGCTCCCCTAAGATCCCATATTTTAGAAATACTATGATTCCAAATCAAATTCTGTTCCTTCTATAATGCATTTCCTGGGCTGAAGACAGCTCAGTGACACAGTGCCTGCCTGGAAAACACAAGGTAATGAGTTTGATTCCTGGTACAAAAAAATGCATTTCCGTAGGAAAATTTACACCTTAATCATTAAGAACGTTGTTTTCTAATCTAGATTGCTTGTATTTAAAACCTTGACTGTCACTGACAGTCTTCAGTGTGAACTAATTACTTAAACTCTTTGTGCTTTAGTTTTGTCATCTGGAAATTGTGGATGTCAAACTTAATAGTAACATTTTATGTGTTTCATAATATTGTGAAAATGAAGCGAAAAAAAGATAGCATAAAACAGTTTCCAAATGCAGTGTAGTTTATTAGCTGTTTAGCTTTATCCACAGGCTAAATTTTATTGGAATGTCCAGGTGGAGGTGTAAGTAGAAATTCTATGCTGATTGTACATAACAAACCCTTGCTTTCTGGTGTTGTTCATGACTATTCTTAGAAACAATGACAAATAAATAGTTTTACTTATAGCACTCTACTCTAAAATAGAGACAAAAAGTGGTGTACTCCCAGTTAAAGAGTCCTGATAGAAACATCTACTTCTATAACAGCCTCCCCAAATACATGAATGCAGATGCACTAGTTTTATAATAAGCTCACCTAAACTTACCAGTCTAGGAGGCAGATGGAGACTGTAAATAATTTTGTTAACATTTATGTTGTCAATATACTCTCCTGAGCCATCACTACATGATTCTTGGGGATCTATTTCTCCTTTTTGGAAGACTACAGTTCCCATCGACAGTGGCACAAATTATATATTTTTATCAGGAGATGAATAAACTCCAAACAAACTGTCAGAATGAATATGTCTAGGCTGTAGTTTGATAAACAAGTGTATTACAGTGAACACCAAGTGAGTCCTCTTTTCCGACCTCTTGTGGGATGATCAAAACAGTTGTAAATTTTACATAATGTAGATCATTAAGTTATGCATCACTGAGCCCTGTTTTTCACTGGGATTGTAGAAATAGTGATGATACCTAGGGAATCTTAGCTTTTTGGAAACTGATTAGCTGTAAAATTATGAAGGAAAGATTTTTGTTTCTCTGAAGGAAGTCTGTATAGGTTGGAGAATGGCAACAGAACTGCTATGAATAATTTCTGTTTAGAGGGACGGTTAGCGTTGGTCTCTTAACAGTTTTACTTAATCAGGGTTGAGGAGCAAAATTATTCAGTAAATGTTTCAAAGCATTAATCAACATTTTATGTTAAATTTATTGAATAAGAATATGCATGCAAAAATATTTCAGTTAATCAAAATTATAAACTCTTCTATTTTTTGTGTATACCAGTTTGAAAACTATTGTTTTATGGACATCAGCCTAAGTATTACATAAAGATTACCAAAAGGACTTGCTAAAAATATAGAAGGGAAATTCCTTATCCACTCGCAGATTCTAATTTAATAGATCTAGTGATGGGGCCCAGCAATAAACAGCCAGGTGACAATTTGACTGCTCATTTTTCAAAACTAAAGGATAAAATTGATAATGAGGTTTTTGGTCCTTGGAAGAAGCTGGTAGTTTTCAGTTAGGTCACTGGGTACTTCCTAAATACCTGTCATGTATATAACTTTGAACTATCCTTGTTTGAAATTGGGAATTACGGCAGAAAAGAACCATCAAACATATTTTTATTCACGGGACCAATATGATGACTATATTCCAGGCTACATCCCTAACCCAATTAGACTGTGAAATTGGAGAGATGGGTGATTGTTGTGGTTAAAGGGATGATAGTGAAATGCAGGCCTTTTCATTTTTTCCTAAGCTCTTTCCCCTTATCCCAAACACTCTACATTGAGTATCTCAAGTTAGAGCTGACACCCACGGTAGTGTACATCTTCAAACTTCTGTAACTGCAGAATTTTAACCTCTGTAACTAGAATTTACTCTGAGAGAAATGGATTCTTTTCAAGTCAACCTTCTTTATTTCTCTTTCCTCTGACTTTTATTCCTTTGACTCAAGCAAAGATTCTGCCTCTTATCTTCCAAAAAGAGACATAAGTTGCTTTCTTTAGGACACCTAATGAATTTATCAGTCAAAGCAAAGAACATCTTTTGACTGTGAAAGTATAACTGCACTTTATTGGAGGAAATGGGCACTGTGGTTTTCTCATTTATCTTACCCAGATATGAGGTCTATGGTCTTTTCATCTGTGGTCTGAGACTAAGACACTGAATTTTAGCCTTCTGGAGTAGTTTTGTCTTGTCAAATTAGTTGTTACACTACAATTCCCATCTTTTATCAGTCTTCACAATTATTCATTTTATGCTACAAAGACCATCATTATTACCATAAACCAATATGTTGTGAAATCCAGTGGCAAATAGGTACTTTCTGAGTTACAGCTCTACAATGATAAGTTACTTTGTTGAGTTTTTTCCTCTGGTTCAGACCTTGAGTCAGTTTTCATAGATCACTATTCATCTTCCTTTCTTGAATTCTATCTTGCTTTAGAGACTGAGGTATTTCTCATTTTATACTGATAGTGTAAAGAGGAAAATAAATGTTCTGGCAGACTTACACTTGCTTTGTCATTTTAGATACTTATCATTAGATTATCACAAAAACTCACATAATTAGGTCAAAGACAGACAGTTATTTTTAGCTTATATACGAGGAAATGAATGGAAAACAGTTAAATGTTGTTCTCCTGATTATACAGTTTAACACTAAAAATAAGAAAAATATAACAAATAAATTCTAGATGAGAATGCAAATCATGCACTTCTAATACAGTTCCTCTTAAAACTTTCAGATGTAGTAGCAATTCTATACGGAACATTTAAATAGGTAAGAGGGCAGATAATGTTACTTAGCATACATCCATTATTATTTCCATATTCTTTACTAACAAAATTCTTCTCTTGTTGACTTCATCACACAGTTATGTATAACATTTTAGTTTATGTCTTCTAAGATATGTTTCATACAAAATTTACAGCTAGACTGTATCTTCCAGCTTTCTTTGTTACTAGTTGTGGTCATGTTGATTGATTTATGGCCTAAGGAATAAAAACAGAAGAAATACTTACCATTTGAGGGATAAGGCTTGTATTTTCATCCACATTTACAAATCCTTTCCACTTCTTACTGTAATATTGTGCTGATACTTTGAAGAATGAAGAACCACAAAAAAAAAAAAAAAGGAAACTTGATTCTTAAATCTCCATGTGGAAGACAATTTCCTACTAATCAGTAATATCTGTCTTGGACTGTTAGGTAGTGAGAATAAACTTGCGCTGTTTTTGAATCGTATTTCTTGTCTATTTATGCCCATGTTGTAATCTATGCTACTATATTTGCACTATAACCCTGTAATAAAATTCTTACCAATTATATAGACATACAATTTATTGGGAGAGATTTTTGGACATTTTCATGAAACAAAGTTAAATGAATGGCAAATGTACCTTTGGCTGTGCTGTTTTTAAGAAAATTACTTCTTACCTCTTTGAATATGGGTACAATGTCTAGACAACCAGCAGTCATATTAGAACATGAAGAGACCTCAAGATTCAAACCATGGATGAAAATTGGCATTGCAGTTATATGCAAGGATTTTGAATTGTAGATTGCTTCATCATGGTGCAGTTATAACAGTAGACGACCTATTGGACATTTTATAAAAGAACAAATACTTGGAATCTTAAGATGCTCTTATTTTAAGCCGGGCATGGTGGTGCACGCCTTTAATCCCAGCACTTGGGAGGCTGAGGTTGGAGGAGCCTTGTGAGTTTGAGGCCGGCTTGGGCTACAACGTGAGCACAAGGCCAACCTGAGCTACATAGTGCGACCCTGCCTCCAAAAAAACAGGGCTGGGAGTTTGGCTCAGTGGCTGAAGTGCCTACCCTGGCAGGTGCAAGGTTGTGAGTTCAATCCCCGGTGCCGCAAAAAAAAAAAAAAAAAAAAAAAAAAAAAAAAAAAAAAAAAAACAGAACAACAAAAAAAGATGCTGTTATTTTAAATTTTCTATAAAGGTAACTAAATGCAAGCTACATAAAAATGGAGGCTGTCCTTTTTCTAGCATAGAAATAATTGAGAAGAATGCATAGGTCCATACCATATACAAACCTTTCCTGCAAATATCCATTATGGACTTGCTAGAGAATTTAAATATACATATCATAATAAGAGAGGAGTTTCGGACATCACAGACTGGCTGGGGAACTGGGCACGATCTGTTACTTGCAAAACACCAAGACACATGGACGGAACGATTCCCAAAACCCTGCATGGAGATTTGTTCGCAGTTCTGAATAGGAGGGCCTAAACCTAAACTCATCCTGAGGGGTGGGGGATACAAAAAGTGCAGTTGCTGCTGTGCTCTCTGTCACTGTGTTCTTTCACAGTAGTACACTCTCCATAAAGCAGCAGTGGTGAATCCTTCAGAGAGGAGTACCCAAAATGCAACCCAAAACCCATTTGTTTATTGCAAAGTGTCAACACTGAAATTAATCCTGAATACTGACGTTTTAGTTTACAATAATCAACTCATCTATTAACATTTTTAAAGACACACAAAAATAGAGCTTTCAGTGTTACAAACACCTTATTACTGAAAGGCAAAAGGTTGTATTTGGGGTGCCTTACACAATCAATGTGATCTTTGCTGTTGTATGCATGCTGATGATTGACCAAACTTGGATGAGGTAGCATGACTCGCATGCTGACAGAGAGAGCGCTGTGTGCCTGCTGCATCATGCCTGGCAGAGGCTCGCCACTACTGTGATGGTGTGGACTTTTCCTACTTTTACTTGGCCTAAGTTCAGTCTACAGAACGTTTTTTTTTTTCTTACCTCTAATAAATATAAAATCACACTACTGCTTGTGTTTGTTTTGTCCAATTCTTTGTTCAAGACAAGAATTTAGAATCCCCCCTAGACAGAGACTCCAGCACCCCAAAATCTGTTAACAAGACTTAGTTCTCTAGTATACGGTGAATTCATAGTTCTTTAAGTGTTGTTCTGTGACATCACCTCTGAACTTGCTCAACATGCAGACTTGGAGTCTTCACCTTAACTCACTAAATCAGAGTCACTGAGGATGGACCACAGGAAACTATCCTGGTGATAAAGGAAAAATGATCCCAGACCTCCAAATGATATGAGGGAATGAAATTCCCAACCTACTGTACGTCTGGCGCGAGTTCGTGTTCTCTAAAAATTGAACAATGAATTTTAGGAACAACGGAGGGTAAGAGCAGAATATATTTATTGAGAGAAAGAAAGCTTCTGTCTGAGGGACAAAAGGAGGCCTGAGCAGGTTTGCCAAAGACTCTGTAATTTTTAGGGACTTTTATAGAATAAAATCATGATGGGGAAAACTGGGAACTTGCAAGGCAGATGGGCGTAAGGTGGGACATAACCATGGTTAACCAATAAGATTAATTACTCAGGTAAAATTGATTAAATCAAGGACAAATGGGTAAGTGAGTCACATAGTAAGTGGGGATGTTTAAGGACAAAGACTCTTCCTGTAGGGGGATTGGGTATGCTGATTTTTGACTTCCTCAGGGTGATAGAGAACTATTTGGAATATCAATCCTTAGGATATGGGTGTATTTGTTCTGCCTTTTGTCTTGGTATCTGGCCCACAGCAGAAGGTGCCTGTCTCCTCAGAGGTTACAAGGTATATGAACTTTTGCACTGGCTCCTTTAAGGACCCAGCCCTGTCTGACTGTCTATAATATTTCTGTCTGATTCAGTTTCCTGTAACACTGGGGCATTCTTATGCTTTGTAAAATGTGAATGACGTGTTCACTTACAAACCATTTGGCAGCACTAAAGTGCAATTTGAGTTATTTAATCTTGTAGCATCACAGTGTGGTCTTCTATGGCACTATTTTCTTTCCTCATGTTCCTGCCCTGGTGAGGAATGCAAGGGTAGGGCGAGCTTACTCAAAGCCAAAGATCACCTAAGTGGAAAATGAAGAAATCAGGTCCCAGAAGAATATCGACTTCAGAAATGAAAGTTATGTAAAGTAGAGATTTAGTCATAAGATGGTGAAGGTGGAGACAAAGCTGCTACATGACAATTGACCCAGCCGGAAAAATTTCAAGTTAACTTCTGGCTGTGGCCATAGGTACAGGGGTTCCAAGCCAATCAGGATTTTAGATTTTGTTTAAGGATTATGGGGTATTCATTGACTGGTGTATTCTAGGCCAGTCATGCTCTTAGGCTTTGTTGCTGGGACAAGCTGTTGCTGGGGTGAGCTGTTGCTAAGGTGAGCACGGGTTTTATGGACTTTCCAGTGTCTGGAAGCAGATCCCTAAAAATAACTGTTCTACACCTGCGAAGTTTTGACAAAGGGCAATTTCTAGTAAGCAGGTGCTCATTTCTATAGTCATCTGCCACTTCAGCCATTCCCTTTCAGCCACTTCACATCTCTACTTTCCCTGCCTATCCACTTCTCACTGTTCTTACAATCATTAACAAATTGACAAGGATTTAGAGATTCTCATCACAGTATGCACATTAAAATCAACTGAGGAACTTTAAAAAACATGTGAATTGCCCGGGGTAATCAGAGAAGCTTATATCCCAGTTATGAATGGGTGAAGGTTCCTGACTGGCAGTCACTGGTCAAACAGAAGACAGAAAGGAGAAATGACACTCAAAGTGGGATAAACTTCTCCTCTGAGCCAGATTGCAGGAATTTATGTGGTGCAGTGAGTATAAAAGTCCTTTGTTAAAACATTTTATTTTCCAAATATATTTCTATTTTCATCTTAATCCAGAGACTGGAGAGATTACTATTACTACAATTGTTTATAGTAGCAATGCTAATGAAAATACCAGATTGTTGAACATTTATAAGACAGGAATGTTTACTGAAATTTTAAGGATTATTCATCATCTCTCTGATTTTATCCAAATTAGCACAGGCATACTATAGAAAGAAGCGATTTACTGTTTTCATGTACCATTGAAAATGATGATTTTAGCTCTCTAAGACATTGTATTTATTCTATAAGAAACTGGTTTCAGTTTCTTTAAGTGGCCATTTACATGTCAAAGACACATTAGTGTGCTAATGATTAACTTTGTCCTCCAATAAACTAAAAGAGTAATACATGTTAAATTATTATTCAAAGTAGGGAAATGCTTTTCTATTTGGGGATTATTTTAGTTGAATATATATATATATATATATATATATATATGTGTATATATATATGATGTGTAATGAGTTTGCATTTACATCTTTTAATTTCTTGAGTCTCTTGTTGTTTTGGTAAGCTTATCCACATAAGATCTTTGCTGATTTCTTTTCACGATTTCCTACAAAGGACTTAAATCACTGAAGAGAAATCTTGAATTATGGAGGTCTGATGTTGCATATTTACCTTTCCATAATTGAAAGCAAGGAAAGATAGAAAGAGACCAAAGATAAAACAAGCAAACAAATAAACAGAAGCAATGTATATGAGACTTTGGAATTTATAATCTAAAATGCAAATGATGAAACAAAGAAACTCCAGTTGACCTTTCATGATTGTAAAGTGATGCTTCACTTTATATATACTACTTTTCTGGTTTCTTTTTCCAGGGAAACTCCCCAAAATGTGTAAATGGTTATATATTTTTTCCTGTAGATAGGGTGACAGAAAAAGGTCAAAATGCGAAGCGATGAATATCCGAGGGTAAAGTGGAGTGCTTTCTTGAATAGTCATGGGGTTTGTATTAAGCCCCTTCAGTTTTCTAGTTTGAAAATCATTTAAGTGCTATGAAGAAAAAGAAGAGTTCAGGCCCCTTCATATAATCTCAGACCAAAGGTGCACTGGAAAATTCTAAGAGGAATAGGAGTTATAAAAAGCAGTTTAGTTTAATCCTTTCAGAGTTAATTAGCTATTCATTAGAACCGACACAATGAAGGGAAGTGGGAGGAGTGGAAATACAGAGGAAGAATACAAGCTAACCAAGCTGGTAATTTAGTTAAACTGTTAACCATACTCTATCAGAAATAAAGGCAGATGTCAGGGTCTGTGACTATTAAATGGAAGTGAAGAGAGGAAAGGTAGCTTATTTTTTCCCATATCACATATAAATCCATTTGTTGCTTATGGCTTAGGAGAGGAACATTCATTAGGAACATAACAAAAACTACTAAGTTGCTGCCTTATACTTATCCAGTGGAACTACTTAGTGAGAGATAAACAGTGGTTAACAAGAAGAAATACTCATGTCAACAATGGCTCAGTTTGAGCCAGGCTGTCCTGAATGACACCAATCCACACCAGAGCAAAGCTAGAAATAAGTTCAGGACAGCCTTTTATAAGGTGAACAATGTCAACGCTTGATGTAGTTGAAGCAAGAAGGAAATATATCAAAGAGACAGGCTCCCTTCTTCTTGCTGTCCTATCAATATAAAGAATTGTGCTATCAATGAAAACAGTCCAAGAAGGCCTCTGACCCTAGAAAATGACTTAAAATCAGGACATAGCCTTGATTTCGTTGAGTAAAGTGCTGACAGTCATGCAAGTGCAGATTTTGTTTGGCTGTAAATACCCAAATGAAAGTTGTTTACATAAATTTTAGGGTTAATTTTTTTCTACATAAAGAAATTTGAAGGCAGTCTGCAGTTGGTTACATCACCGCCATGATTTTTAAGGACTTGGGTTTCTGTATCTTCTTTTCTGAGCTCCTAATAAGAATTATGTGCCACGTGATTCCACATAGTTTTTCAATACAGTGGGATAAGAAGGATAAATCTGCTTCATTTGAGAACATTCTTACAAGTTGTGTGTGACACTTGCATTTATATTCCTGAGGCTAAAGCATGGTCACACAGGCACATCTAATTTAAGGGAAAACTGAAAATTATAATCTTTCTAGGTACACTTCCAACTAAAAATCAGCAGTTAAAAAATAGAAACAAGTGTAAAACAGAAATTAGCCAAGCTGGGATTCTCTTCTCTCTATGATCCTAATGCACAGGATTGAGAGATTATCTTAAAATTTTATATTGCAAATTATAAAATACAAATGAGCATCCATTATTTCTTAGTCAATTCAACCAAACAATAGGTTATTTAGAAGCTAATGTGAATAGAAGAAATTTTAATTCAAAGGGTAGGAAAACAGAAAGGAATAATTACAAGGCAAAAGTAATAAGTAATGCCGAAAAGACCTAGGAAATGTTCTGTACATCTTAGAGAAAGGAAAAATTAATATAGTTGGAACACTAGGCAAGGTATCATCTAAAACCAGGGATGGGCAAATTCTGGTTTGAAGGTCCAAATCTGTCCCTTTAGTTTTTTTGTAAATAAGATATATTTGGAATACAGCTATCTTCACTTGTTTATGTATTATTGCCTGTGGTAGCTTTCATGCTATGACAGCAGAGTTAAGTAATTTTAACTGAGACTGTACAGCTCATAAAGTCCAAAATTTACTGTCTGACCTATTAAACAAAATTATATTAGAGACTGGCCTGGAAGAATTCCAACAAAAAAGAAAGGCATTATAAGTAACAGACAGAGCAAAAGCAGTGATCTGACAAAATCTTGTCTGCATTTTTCATGCAAAAGCAATTACAATAAAATTAACAGTATGCAATAGGTGTTGTTCCCAAGTTATTTAATTTTGTAAAGTGGGAAGACTGCAGCTTTGAGAGTTTAGTCGAAGTACCAGTATTGACCTATCTAACTGGTTACACAATTCATATTTGTCTGTGTTTTGACTGTAGTTTGACAACATTTAATAACTGACTCAATTTTTGCTGGACTAGCACAAAAATTGTAACATCTCAATATTTGTCTCATTTTTATCATTCAGATTCAGGGATACTGGATAAGGTCAGTGACATGGGACACAATGTACCTTTCTCTTTTGTTCAGAATTGGATAGCATCCATGTTTTCAAATTGTGCTTGCTGCTACATCCCTCCACATGTAGCCTCTTTTAACAGTGGACAAAGATAATAATTTTCGCATCATTTTATTAGCAACCAGGCTAGCAAAGAAGTTGGGATGTAGTTACCAATCTACAGATTCAAGTTTATAACAAGGAACATTATCACAGGGTTTTATATCATTTATTTTCATTGGAGAATAAAACATTTGTGAGATCATTTGGCAAAGTAAAGCTGGAACAATATTTTGAAAGGCATTTAGTGACAATATAAGGAATTTTTATTTAATGTAAGAGGAATTCAATGTGACCTTTTAATTTTGTTAACTAGGCACTAATATACTATATTGTAATAGAAAGAAAACAAAACTTGTTACTGTTTTAAATTTAAAGAAAAAGCTTTATTACTTTAAGCAACTAAAGGAGTATGCAAGAATAAAAGTTTGAGTTAAATGACAACACTTAGGAAAAAAATAACTGCCTTGTACCTGAGAATGAAAATACTAGACTATGTCCTATACTTCCAAACATGTTTCACTGGCAAGAAACATCCAGGGACAAAACACACATTTATCAGAGGTGATAAAAGAAATAAACAGGGAGATCAGGAGTCTATTAGGCTAGAGCTATCTGAAGGCAAACATTATCTTTCATGTCTGAATTCTTTGCACTCAACAGCATGCCCATAATATCCTATTAATAGAGATGTTAAATGTAGAGGATTTAGCTAAACTTTAATTGATTCTGTATTCTTTGCTTTTCCCAACAAAAAGTAAGCATATATAAGCGTAGCTGGTAAATGAAGTTCACTACTTTTCCAGATCTTAATTACTGACTAGAAATCATCTATTCTGCACTTGTATTGTGTAACTCTGCAACTCACTGGCGACAAAGGTAACTCTTGTATGTGTTTAAATGGCAAAAATCTCATTCCTACATTCACTTACTATTCCCAGCTCTGGGACATTAATTGTTTAACTGTTTTTTTTTTTTTTTAGTTAATACCACAGCAGATGTACTAAATTACATTTCATGAGTTCATCCCTTTAAATGACCATGGGAAAATTTGTGAAGTTCAGGTTTCTTGTCTTACTTGGATTATTCAAAGACTGAAAGTACACTCTGCATCAATGAGAGTTGCTTCTGAGATTTGAGACACTCCTTTGGCCAACTGCCTGCCAAAAGTATGTGATTTTTATCATTCTAAATTCAGCAAGTAAATAGCCCTACTTCTTCCAGTTTTCTAATGCCTCTCTTGGGCAACATGAAATCTTTTCTAGACTCTACTTTTTTAATTCACCCTGTAAAGAAAAAGCAAGGTATTTCCACTAGCTTCAGACTGCTAATTTTGCATGTACTTTAGTATTAAACTTGAATCTTTACAAAATTGCAAAATGATGGAGCTTGACTGTAAGACCTTGGAATTGCTCCCATGTAACAGTTTTCTCCAAAAGCTTAGCATTCCTCTTTGTTTGATTTTGGTACTAGGTTGTCTAGAGAATCTGAAAGCCTTGTTGCCACAGGAAAACCTAGACCCTGACCTATGCAGCAACAATATTGTGATTGTGAGGAGACATCAGACGTATTTCAGGAACAATGCACTTGACATCACTGAACTGTATGGAGAAGCAGTATCAGACACTATGCTAACTAGGCTCTACTTGTCAAATCTTTTGTTTTATGAGAAAAATATGTTTGCAATTGTTTAAGCAATTCAGCTCTAGGTTTCTGTTACTTTAAAGGACAACAGAGTTAACTGATATACAGTGCTAGCAGAGAACTACAGAGTGCTCTAGGTGATATAATAGAAGGATCAAAGACATGAGGAAGACAGAGAGAGAACAAGAAGAGTAAGCCTGTTTTTCTGTAGGCTTCTATTCTCACTTCAGTAAAAATTGCAGGTCTATAACACAATAGCTATAGTCTAATAATAAAAGCACAAGTCCTGGCATATTTGGACTTAGGGTTGAATCCCAATTGTGCAACATGCTGGTATGTAGTCTTATATAAGTGTCAAATTAACTTTATAACTTTTTTTTTTTTGGTTCTGGAGATCAGTCAAATTAACTTTAAAGGATTGAAATAGTGAATAATCCCCTCAGTGGTTCAAGATGCACAATACATTTAGTGCTTTCAAGGCAAAATACTTATATTCTGGTTTTAGAATCTTAATTATATCCCATCTTTCGTTTTACTTCTCTTCTTCCATTTCCCAGTTTCTACTATAAGATTCATTTCTTGAGTGTTTTGTCATCTGCTGTCAATCACAAAAGGAAACGTTTGTGTTTCATGGAACTAAATGTTATGGGATTTTCTGATTTAGGAGAATTAATATACAAAACTTCTTATAAAAATCAGACATTATTTGAGCTTGTCATTTCAGGAATAATAAGTAAGTGTATTTAAATAGAGTACAAACTGGGGTTGAAAGACATCCCAAACAGGATACTTAAAAATGAGCTAGTGGCAAAGAAAGTTTGATAACTGATTTTGCTCTGTCAGTAATTGTCACTAATCTATATCTGCATGTACATGTTTTATTCATATGAATCCCACATCCTTTGCTGTCATAAATTTTTCATACAATATTCAAAGCCAGTCCACAACCAAATAATAACAAATGCCAGATGACATATTAGAAAGATGAGTGGAGATTTTAAACATAAATTATATAACAAAGCTTGATTCACATTTTATAGTCACTTAAATAACATTCACAGAGAAATGTGAAACTAATTAGCATGAACTCCTTAAGTAGCATTCTACATGGGAAAAGAAGCCATAAGCAGCTTCAATTCTTTCCAGGCTTTCTGCATGCTCTACTGTTTTAAGCTTCTTGAGGTTTTCTTTCCAAATCTTTGAAAAGCACCAAGATTCTTGCACCACAAAGGGTCTCAATTATCTTCCTTTGGGCAACGCAGTTTGAATTTGTAGCTATCATATTGGTTCTTGGTAAAATTTTTAAGTTGCAAAGTCAGGTGAACACTATTGTTTTAGCTTTCTTTCTTTCTTATTTTTTTCCTTGAATCCACTCCTTTTTAGGGATATTCACAGACATCCACCAGACAACTTAGCTACATAATTTGCTTCCTCTTTCATTTCTTTTCAGGCCAAATCTATTCACAGAGACCTGATCTTCTGAGTATTGTCTTTAGATTGCTGTGCAATAACTTTCTGAGCAACTAAAGAATGTCCAAATGTTAATGGCTAAAAGATTTTCAAGTGTTTAATTTCCTAGATAGTATGGGTGCATTTGGCTGGGGCTTTCAGAGTCATAGATCAAAATAGTGATTGCTATATACTACATTTCAAGTGCCTTGAAAGATCAATGAGGACAGACTTTTAAATTAGATTTATTTTAACTAACACATTAAATAGACTTAGAAATTGTAGATATTCATGGGACACCACATGATGTTTTTATACATGTATACATTGTGTAATGTATACATGTATCAATTCAGGTAAATCACATACCCATACATATCTATTCAGATATTTGCTTTTTTATTATGAAAGCATTCAGAATCTTTTCTTCGAACTATTTACAGAATTTTACAGAATATTATTTTTATCTATAATCTCTCTACTGTACAGTAGCACACCAGAGTTTCTTGTTCCTATTTTACTGTAATGTAGTGTTTAACTGTGACTTAGTACCCATGGATTTGCCTTTCCCCGTCTCTTCCTCTTCCTTACTTTAGGGAAAGATTTTTAATCAGGAAACATTTTCTAGCATTCCTCAAATTACATCACCTAGATATTGCTTAATTTACCCATACATAAGACTAACCCAGTGTAGTAACTCTCTTCCTGAAAAAATTAAGAAGCTAAGGTGTTCAGAGGAATGTTTTAAGAGCATAACTTTCTTGATACAGTATAATGGCACTTATTATCATAGTTGACATTAGGATTTCCTTAGTTCACTTAGGAAATAGGGGTTGGAAAAAATCATAGTTTTGGTTAAATACTACCCTTGGATAACTGTATTCATTCTGATCATTCTCATTTATTTACATAAAATTGTTGAAACTAGCATTTTAATTAATATTTCATTTTTCTTCTTAAAATTCCCCAGCACTCATTCGTTTATTCAACGAAAGTATTTAAGCTTCTCCTGCTATATTTTGGAAGTTATAAAATTGAGACACAAAGTAATGGCTAAGACACGGTTACTAACCTTGATGAGGTTAATATGATGACAAAACTATCAGGCAATAGAGACATGAAAGTGTGATAACTTGACTGATGGCGAGTTCATAGACATTGATTAAGAGATACTAAACTCAACTTCTGGCAGCTCGAATACCAGAAATTCGGAGTCTTTTGTAAACAAGCAGTTGGAGGCAGTTATAGATCACCAAAAAGATACAAATTATTTTAAAATGAAGTAGCACTGTGACTTCGATAAGTGACCCTGAAAGGTCAGTTTGTTAAAGCCTGGTTCATCAGTCTGTAGTACTATTGAGAGGTGATAGAAACTTTTTTTTAAATAATAAGACCCCACAAAAACAAAACAGAATAAAGCCAATCAAAACAAATCGGTGAAACTGGTACAGAACTTTGAAGCGGGACAATAGGAAATCGACTACCATAGTATATCTTATTATCTTCACAATAGCTGTCTATTCCACCAGACATAGCAAAATCAAATCAAGCAAAACAGAATAAAACCAATGTAAACAGAACATTGAATAAAGTAAAACAATAAATGGGAACAAAATAAAACATGAAAATAATATTGGACTTCAAAAACAAGACAGAAGGAAATCCCCCATATTTGCTATATTGCATACTGTTATCTTCTCAATAGATGCTCAGACCACTGGCCCCAGGCCTGCAAAGTGAACCAAACAATACAAGCATTCAGTTGCTTAGTGTACCTCAGTTGCTATCAACTCAGCCTGTCCTCTGAATCAGCCAGTTGCCCATGAGGTGGTTGACGTGGGTAGGTCTTGATTCTCAGCCCCTGCACTGGTAGGCTCATGGGAGATATTGTCTGGCTTCTCTCTTCCTGGGGCCTGCATGGTTTGTGTGGTATATGAGGGGTGTAGAAACTTTAAGAGGTGGAGGCTAGTGGGAAGAATTAGGTCACTAGATGTTTATTCTGACAGTGGAAACTAGGACCCTGGTTAATCCTCTTCTTCCTTTTTCTTGAGAACTTCTTAAGGTTAGCAGTTTCCTCAGCCACAAATTTCTTCTATGATGTACTCTTTTACCATAGGCTCAAAAGTAATGGGATCTGTGGACTACAGTCTGAAACATCCAAAACTGTATGACAAAATAAACCTTTCATCATTTTAAATTGATTATCTCAGGCATTTTGTTAGAGTGGTAGAAAACTGACTAATACAGACTTACCTTAAGTTCTTACTTTCCTTACCTATACAATGGAAAGAGCTAAGAATTGAGACACTACATATGGTATCTCTGGAAGTAAGAAGGGAGATAAAAGCCTTGGCCTGGGGAGAGGGCCTTACAGTTAGGAAATCAGGCCTCATCTTTGTGTACATCTAAATTTAGTCAATATATTCTCCAGCCAATAACTTGAATGGAACAACTCCAAAGACTTCTTTTGACTTGGGGGTTCCACCTGTCTGTGCATCTACAGAAATGATTAGATATTTCCTGCCATCCAATAGTAAGTAAGTCAGTAAGGGGTTGGTAAAACAATCTTGGGCTTCTCCCATCCTCTCCTTCTGCGATTCTCTGAACCAAATAGATGACAAAGAGATGGAAAATAAAACACTTCTTAGTGTCTTAGTGCATTTTCTGCATCTATAAGAGAATATATCACACAATGAGTAATTTACAATGCACAAAAAGTTCTCTCTCAAATGCCTGGAGGCTGGGAATTCCACAATTAGTTTGCTGTCATCTGTTAAGCACCTTCTTGCTGCATGCTCAGAGTAATAGTGGAGAAAGGAAGGATGGAGAGAAAGTGAGAGATAAGAAAGAATGAAAGGGAGAGGAAAGGTAGGGAGTGAAAGAGAGAGAGAGAGAGAGAGAGAGAGAATCAACTTGCCTTTTTATAATGAAAACACTGTCATGATAAGAGCATGAATCCTTTAATTCATTTGAGGGCTATGCCAAACATCTCTTAATGGTGCTAATGTAATATCGTCATAATGACAAATAAATTTTAACATGAGAATTGAAGGGGACAGACATTCAAATCATAGCACTTAGACAACTCACAAATTTCCACTTCTCACATTTATTAATCTTACTAGATTTTAGGGTAAAATATCTGCGATAAACTTAAAAAAATCTTCAATCTGAGTTTGAAATTTAAATGTAGTATAGTATGAAGTAAATTATGTATCTGTGCTCTGGTAGAGTGGTGATGGTTTTCAGTGGAAAAATAAAAGGAACTAATCCGACGAAAATGTGTGCTTGCTACCACAAAGTATAGTAGGTCATGTAAAACAAAACTTGAATATTTAAAAAGTGGTCTGTGAATGTGATAGAGAATATATCTACTGCTGATCCACACAACAGATGAGGAGACTAATAGTGCTTTAAATAAGATCCAAAATGTTCAATAGTTATTGAGAAAGTGAAAGGGAAGGAAGTGTTGAAAAGAAAAGAACAACTGGGATGGGGGAAAAAAGAAAAGAAAGAAGAGAAAATATTATACACTATATATACAAAATAAATAATTATATTACTAATCTCTATTAGCTCATCAAAAAGAACGATTTGTGCTTTCATTGTTTGATCATTTTTTCATGACTATATCTTATCATCTGAGCAATTACTTTGAAGATAACAATCACAATATATTAACCATTGTTAATCTCCCATTACTTTGTTTTGAAATTGTGTATTATCGCTTTTATTCTTTTTACATTTTAAATAAGTTTAAAAAATTAAAGGGCTTTTAGGCTTTGTCAGTAAAACATCAAATTGTGGTTGAATTTATGTTTTCCAACTCACTGATAATCTAGAGACAGCCCAATTTTCAAATATAACAAACAACAACAACCAGAATCCAAAGTCTCTTATACATTCAACACGTACCCATGCCACTGGAAGTCATGTAGGAGAGCTATGTTTAGAAAAACGTATCGGTGAACTATCTTTCCAGTGCACTGCAAGGTGTCAGACAACACAGGTCAAAGTTCACTTTCAAGGGCAGTACTTCTACACTGAAATTAGGGGACTGAAATAATTTTAAGGTTTGCTGTCCCAAATTCTACTTAGGTTGACTTCTGAGATTATACTTTAACAATTGATAAACTCCTTTTTTTTCTTTTTAGACAAAGGGGGTAGTATACAGGTTTTTAACTCAGTGTGGTATTTCTATGACAGCTGAATCTGTGATGTTTATAATTTATGTTAAAATATCTCAGAACAGATGGTACAGTGTTATCTATTTAGAGATAGATATAGATGTAGATATAGATATAGATACTGCTACAGATGCATATATGGATATGGATATAATTTTAACTCAGGTTAAACTTCAATTTAGGGGTAGTTTGGTAGTTGTTCAGAGTAAATAAACTATTAATAATCATTAATATTAATACAAGTCTAATCAACACACCAGAAGTTGTCAACAAGTTTCTTTTAGAAATGCCAGATTCAAAATCCAGATTTCCAATGCTTCTGCTATTCTACTTCTATTAACACCTGAGATTTCTAACGTTTAGCATACCAAAATAGGCTTATTGGTGGAATTTTCTTCTGTTTTAATTAGCATGATGATTTGCTATAAATGGACTCTTGCTGGCGAAATGAAAGGCATTCAAGATAGAAATATGAGTACTATCTGAAGATTTTAGTTTTTCTCCAGATTTCATAGATGAGTTTTAAAATCCAATAAGGTATTACTATTTAGTGACTCTCACATAGTTTTAATAGCTACTGGTATTGGATCTGGAGGATTTCTAGTCACCTGAGGTTGACTGTAAAATTGATACGATTATGCCCTTAGCATAGCACTGTGTCTACATTGAGCTACCTTTCATGAAACATAGTGACAGAAACACACAAAAGGTCAGAGAACTAAGATTTGGATTTCAGAACAAATTTGTGATCAGATTAGTGCTTGTTTGCTAAGAAGTTTTTAATTAACACGTGTGACAGAATTTGGTTTTACATTTGCTTTTATTATAATCTGGCAATAAAATTGAGAGAAATTCTGTAGCTAAATCTCCCTCACCTCAAACTTTCTTAGTGACAATTCTCACTGAAAAGAACCTAGGAGTTGTACATGATGTAATTGGTTAGGCCCCTTTGCAACAAAAAAGAATTTCTCTAGAGTTGCATTCAGTAATAATTGTAATGCAATGCTTCACACAGAAAGAAGACAAGATACCCAGGCAGGTGTTTTATTTCTGGTGTCAGTCTCCTTTTAGCCACTTGTTGAGTTAATGCCTTAAAGGCAGTCCTGCTAGAGGAAGATCAAAGCTCAGGCTCTTACAGAAAGCTAAGAATGCTTTCTCTTTTGCCCTGAGTATCCTCAATTAAAATTTTTAAGAAAGATGCGTGTGAGTTTTACACAAAGGGTTTTGCTGTTGTTTAGTAATGTGCTAAATATCACAGATTTTCTGCTGGATTTTTCTCTCTCTAATTTAAAGCAGAAAATGAGTCCTCACAAAAAGTTGGAAAAGATGTTATATATCATTGGTTTCCAGGAGAAAAAAATTTGTGTGGTCAAGAGAGGCAAAACAAAAATATTCTTGGGAAGGAAGACGTGCCGTCTACTTCTACCTTCAACAGAGCTACACTTGGGTTAATGATGTACTGAAAAATGACTTATGAGAGGTTAAGATGATACTCTCTTTTCACTTCACCCTCTTGGAATTTGTTAATCTGTTTGAAAAACAACTCCAATCAACAGGAAAAGGATACCACGACTTGGAGCCCAGGTTAATCAGTGGTGTACCCAGGCCAAATTCCAGAGAGAAACTGAAGAGATATGGAGACAAATGTCTAGATAATTTTTGCAAAAACCTTGTAGAACTTAGATAACCTGATTAATTCAATCAAAAGCAAGAAGTTGATTTGGATCCAGCATTATTCTATTGTTGCTTCTGCTCTTTATTTCCAATAGCTAATATTTTCAGTGTTTTGTGTTCTAAATTCTTAAGCTCTTGTATTTGCATTTTCAGTTGCATTAGTTTGCATTTTTTAATATTCCCTGGGCTTTTTAAAAATCACTGATTTTTATTCCCAGGTCAGACTGTGATCTACCAATATCTAAGTACTATTTTATTTTTACTTTATGTTTTATTTTACTTTATTTTATTACATTTTATTTCATTCTTTTGAAGTAGAATATCAGAATATTAGTCAGTATTAATTAAATACTCTGGTTTAGATTATAATTTTAGTTTAATTAGAAAAAATATATACATATTAAAAGGTTGTCAATGATTTAGACACGTAGTTCTCCAATCTTCAAGTGTCTATTTGGTCCTCTGCCTGGATTCCAGGTTAAACGAAAAGATAGACAAGATAGATGGAGAGGGGTGGAAGAAGAGGGAGATGGAAGTGGAAGAAGAAGGGAGGGAGAGCGAGAGGCAGAGGGAGAGAGATAGGGAAAGGTGAAGGAGAAGGAGAGGGAGAGGGAGAGCACTCATTCATTGGTACAGTTTGCTTAGCAGAGGTGAGAGAGGAAGATTCTTGACTTGTGTAGAATGTTTCTGTACAACTACTGTGAAAATTGGCCCATAGTAAAGATTATCCTTCCTATAAAATAATAGTCAATGAAAACCTTACGTTTTCTAACTGCTTGTTCACAGGCATTTACTAGGTGTAAACTTATGAAATGTCTTACCAATTCTTACATTATTGTTCCAGTTGGGAGTCTTCAACATGTATGGAAATTCTATTCTTATTTGCCCTTGAAGGACTCCAAAACCCATGCTCTATATAGTTTGTGTCTCCAGCCTTCACAGGTGCTTGTTCTTAAATTAGTTCAAATAACATTCCTCTGAGCACAGTCTCCATATACATTTCACCTAATACTTCAATTTCACAAAACTGATAAATCCAATATTCATTCCTACCATATTGGATATTTATAGAGACTTGCCTTTATCCTTATTTCAAGAAATTCCCTTTTTGCAATTTTAGTAGACAATAATTCTCATTCAGAAATCCTATTTTGTTAATATTTATATACCTAATATGAGGACAATATATGGTTCCATAGGGTCATGAGTTCATATAGCCTTTTTTTCTCTAATTTTATTCCTGCCAACGGAAGAGTTACATGCCCTCAACATACTGCAAGCTGATTATTTATAGAAGGCACCTGTGGATCCCTACTAAGATGACTTTCACCTCTAATCCTCAGGCATCTCCTTCAGTATTGTAAAAAGTGAAATGAAAATTTGTTTCATAAGCAATTCCTTTTCATTTTTATAAAGATTAAATTGTTATAGTTTTAGGTCATGCATAAGAATTGCTTTTATTTTCTCTTGGTATGAGCAAAATATGCAGTTGTCTTAAAATAAAATTTACGATCAAGCCTATTTGTAGGACTTCTTACACTATAATCATTATCTCTACAGAAAGAGAGAAAATACAAAGAGAACAGAAAATTCTATTTCCTATTTGGGAAATCATGTTGATAAACATAAAAAAAAACAATGGTATATTTGAGGGTATAATTTCTTGGAAATGTAAATATATCAAGAGTCTGAATGCCATTAATGCATACTTATTGCACATCTGTTTTATGCTTGCTTGAACTACATGCTTCTCCCTTGCACATTCAGTTGATCATTTATGTATAGATAACAGCTTGTATTTGCAGTACATTAATCTATTCACCTTTAATATTTTTAAAATTACATTTTGCCATATTAACCTATCAGATTAACGGTTAAACTTTATTTGGATCCTAAAATTTGCAACCACTTATACATAGATTGTGTGGGAGCTTATTTACTCTTTATTTGGGGAGAGGGAATAAAATAAATAAATGAATAAAATAACAAAGATTACAAAGGCACTACTTGCATTGCTTAGTAAAATGAGTTTCTTTGGAAAACTTTGAAGTACTTACTTGTAAGAGAATTCAGAGAACTTCTTGCTCTGCACTTTTATCCTTACATCAAAATAGCTTCTCTATGAACCAACTATACAGTATTCCTTTGACTTATTTATATTACCAAATTTATTTGAAATAATATTACTGAATTTTTCCAAACATTTTGGTAATTCTGATTGGCTGTTCAAATTTAACTGTAGTGAGCTATAGTAGAAAGAATGCAGTTAATGCGCCACATCACATTTCAGCTAGCATATGTGTTATATATGGTGGTGGTTCCGTAAGCTACACTGCTTAGTCAGATTATAGGTGACTTATTTGTGTGAGTACATTCTATGGAATTCATATAATGGTGAAATTAGCAATGAATTTCTCAGAATGTATCCCTTATTGTTAAGTAATACACGATTGTAGTGAATTAGAAGTCAGATAACCTGAGTTCTATTTATAGCTGTATCCATTGCCAACTATCTGATCTTAAGAAAGTTATGTAACATCACTAGACCTAATGTACTAATTTGTAAAATAAGAGATAACTCTTCTGTCTGTAAAATACACTAATTTAGGAAAAGTTGCCTAAATTATTATATTTTAGATATGACTAATCTTTTAGCATATTTGATTTGAAAATCATGAGTTTCTTGGTGAAAACTTCTCAGAGAAACTGCTCCACCCACTACCCCTAAATAGGACTGCCTCGAAGCAAGGTTCCAAACCTTGGCAATTAGCTGATGGGATTAGAGTTGAACACCTGATCCAATGTGGGCCTAACAGACAGTCACTATTTTCACTTAAAATTTGGAATTAAAACATTAAGAACATTTGACAATTAAGTGAAAGTTCTTAGAGAAAATACCAAGTGGAATTTTGGCCTGAGTCAGCTTTAAAGCAAGCCTAAGCTACAGTGAGGCTGACAGAGTGGAGGATCAGAGATTCATGAATAAAAAGAAGACATATATTTCTTCAATGAAAACTAGTATAATGGAGTGCATACACAAATAGAAGCATAGGTGAGAAGACCTACAATCCATGAAAGACAGACAAAGTGGTTTCAGTTCCTGACTTTTCAGTTTTAGTTCCAGGCTAGTCAATAATATTATGTTTTTAGTAATTTCATGTCATAAGATTACCTATTGTTTGCATAAACTTTTCTTGACTTATTCTACTATGATTGGACTTGTGAATTTTCATAAATAATCTTCTATAATTAATCATCATTTTTTCTTTAGCATTATATAGCAGCACTACATTAAGGATTTTGAGCTAAATAAATTAGAAAAAAATTTCAAGACATGTTTTATTTAAACAGCATCTAAAAGATTGCTTTGAGTTAAAAAAACTAATATACTTTTTAAAAGTGTCAGTACTGTTTGGTGGCATTTTACTTATTTTAATATATTAAATAAAAATACGTAGCATAGATAAACTACATTAATATTGTAGACCTGTTTTGGACATCATAACTTATATATGCTTAAAATTTTAATATTATGAATAAGCATACTTTATACAAATATGTGTACAGGCTAATATGCTGGGAGACTTTTCTGTTTGTTATTTGGAAGACTAACTATCATTTCTACAGATGCATAATTTATTAACAGGAATCGGTGCTTGAAGAAGAATTTAGGCATTCTTCTTTCAATATCAACAATACTACTTCATATAAAAGAAGTATAAATGACCAAATAATTCTATGAAATAATATTCAACATGTCTGGGAAGTAAAGAAATGCAAATTAAAACAACACTGAGATTTCATCTTGCTCTAGAAAGAATGGCAATTATTAGGAACTCAATAAAAAATGCTGAGAAATCTGGTGGGGACAACTTCTATATTATTGTTAGGAATATGTCCTAGTAATATTACTACACAGATCAGTATGGCAATTCCTCATAGAACTAAAAATAGAAATTTCATTGGACCCAGCTAGTCCTCTTGTGGTTACCAATCTAAAACATTTAAAGACATCATATCAGAATGATATACACATACTCATGTTTACAACAGCACAATTCATAATAGGTAAATTTTGGAAGTGGCCTATATGTCCATAAATAGATGAATGAATAAAGAAAATGTGGTATTTGTGCTCAGTTAAGTACTACAGCTATAAAGAAGGTAATTTGAGTCATTTGTAGGAAAATGAATGCCTCTTTAGACTATATTGTGAAGTGAAATACATCAGATTCACAAACTTAAAGATTGCATAGCTTCTCCCATATGAGAAATTCAAAATGTAAGTAAATAGCAAAATAAAAGACAGATGATAGGGAATAGAGAAATAGTTCTTTCTTAAATAGGTAGGAACCCAAGAAACAGAGGGAAGGGGAAAGAAGAGAAAGGCAAGGAGATAAAAAAATAGAATTAAGATGCGTTACGTATATGTGCCAACTCCATACAAAAAAATATAATCTTTATTTTAGCTCAGCAGCGTAAGCACCTCCCTGACAAGTGCAAGGTTGTGAGTTCGATCCCTGGCACAAAAAAAAAAAAAAAAAAAAAAAACCGGAAAACAAAAAACAAAAACAACACCACCAACAACAAAAAAAACACAATGTAATCTTTTTGTATCATAAAAAATGCACCAATAAAAATAATAACTTAATCAGAAAAAAATCAAGAAACTAAATTGATTTTTCATGATCCAAGTAGGACTGCTGTAGTTTGGATTCAGAATGTTTCCAAATACCCATGTGGTAATGGCTTGGTCCTCAGCTTGGTGCTATTGGAAAGTGGTGGAGACTTTTAAGAATTGCTATTGAGTAGGGAGTTTGGAGTCTTACAGAGTGTGCCCTAGAAGAAGATTGTAGTATACTAGACTCTTTCTCTTTTTTCCCAGCCACCATGAGGTGAACAGTTTCCTTTGCCTTGCCCTCCCACTATCATTTCCTGCCTTGTCACAGACCTAATAAGAACAAGTGACCACTGACTGCTGCTCTCACTTCAGGCTAGATTTAAGCACCTGCATAAGCAGGAAACCTATGCTAAGGCAGAGCTGTGGTCTGAAACCTCCCAGACTATGTGCCAAACTAAACATTCCCTCTTTTTGAATTGGTAATCTCAGGTATTTGTTTCAGTGAAAGCAAGCTGACTAACACAAATTTGTACTATTAACAGGAAAACCTGCCATGGCCTTTGTGTTACAAGAATTTTGTCTTTTTATTGTCATTTCTGAACTAATTTCGTGAAATCTTTATTTTTTTCTTATACATAGTCACCGAAGTCTCCACATAATTTACTCACTAATGAGGTAATGAGTGGACAGGGATTCCTATAAATGTCTCTAGAAACAAAATGTCTCCCAGTTTTCTCCATGTGTATGTATGTATATTTGTTTAGTGGAGTGTGCATTCACTACTCACCAGATGGTTCACAGCTCTGCCTTAGCATTGGCTTCCTGCTTATAGAAATGCTGACATTTAACCTGAAATGAGAATTTAGGACCTTTCTTTTAAGGCATTTTTTGGGCATGTGCTCAAACATACACATGTGCACAACACTAAGGATATGTGTGGACTTCTGGATTCCAAGGATTATATTGAGATTTTCAAACTCTGAAAGCAATCTCACTCCCCAGATTTTATTTTTAAGTTTGAGCTAGTATTCAAGAGTGTTTATTCCATGTTTTATCCACTGCTTTAGGCAGCTGAGACAGTCCACAATTACTTCTGATGATTTTTTTTCCAATAGACATCTTTGGAAAGATAGGATCTTGGCACTGACTTAAATTGAAATCTGGTCAAAGAAAGATGGCAGTATCTTCCAAACAACTGCAAAATCAAATAATGACAATTCTCTGGGAAATTGTCTTTAAAGGAATTCCTACTTCACTCAACTGTTTCTAGTTGTTGCCAGGTTGCTGTTTTATACCATATTGGAAGCTATTGTTTCCACGGCTACCAAGGCAATTTTGGAAGTAGTTTCATAAATAAGACAAATTAAAGTACCACAAATCTTACTGTTCTTAGGATGACTCAATAATTTTTCTTGAATAAACACTATTCTTTGTTTCTCTAGTGTAAGAAACTGAAAGAGCATATATGATACAAAATCTACAATAAATATTGTGCAAGCTTAAGAAACTGCTCAAAGAGGAAAAGTAACTGGGAAAGGGGAAAGGAGGAAAGAAGGAAAGGAAAAGGAAAAAGACATAAATTTGCACATATATATATATATATATATATATATATATAGTAGCTAAAATGACTATACTACTAATTGCATTAGTCCTTGGAAAAGAACAGTTAATACTCATATGATTAGAACTATTTCACATGTCTATATCTAGTAATCTAAGCAATCCTTTTGAAGGTAACAATAGGCAATATTAAAACCACTGTTAAATTCCTATCATCTTGTTTTGAAAACCTAAACTGTTATTGTTTTGGGTTTGTTGTTCTTGTTTGTGTCTTTTGCTTTTTATTTTTCTTTTCTGTGTCTTTTCTTCTCTTAAGTAAATAAGTAAAAACTCTATTCATATCGCTGCAAGGCCCTCTTTAACTTTTAAAGTTCTGAAAATTGAGCTCTGCCTTTTTTTCCCAGTATTTTCATTGCTTTTCTGGAGGAATTTTCAGAAATCAATAAATATCCTGATATTTTCACTTATGTCACTTCCTCACTTTTGTTTTCATTCTATTTTTTTCTAACCACAGAAAATCATTCTCTGCTTCAGTTTTTACGTAAAGAGCCTGACCAACCTCAAGCTTGTTTCATCTCAACTAAAATGAAAAGTTCAGTTGAAAACAAAATCTCACATTTTTCCATTTCAAATGCTGGAAACTGATGATACAATTGGTGGCAATTTGTGTAGTATTTGATTAAGTGTAACACTGTAATTTAATGGAAAAGGGGAGCATTTCTCTAAGAATAAGGATGTTTGGAAGTTTACTCTAAATACTAAATAGTATCTCTTATATGATAATATTCCTAGGTTTAGTGCAGAATGAAGTCAAGGTATTGTGGAGTGATAAGTAAATGAAACACAAAGGTAAATATTAAAAAAATTTTTGCTATCATATTCAAAATAATTATTATAAACTTGAGAAAAAGAAATGGAAAGTGTAAAAGGGGAAAATCATTTCTAATTTTATCATCCAAAAGAGACTACTGTATATATATATATATATATATATATATATATATATATACTGTATATATATATATATATATATATGTTATATATCACGTATACTACATAATATAGGTGTGTGTGTGTGGTTTCTTATGTACTGTGAACATATAACAATAAAAATTAAAATTTAAATTAAAAAATCAAGAAGTTAAATTGATTTCTCAAGAAATTAAATTGATTTCTAAACCTCAATAATTATGGGTAGTCTTGGGCTTACCTAAGTATTATAATTCAAATTTTATGAGTTTTTCTTTTATACATAATGTAAAATTTCAAATATCCTCAAAATACTTTCTACCTTTCTAGAAATCATGTTTTCAATGTTCACGAATATTATTCTTCATAGATTTTTGTACATATACCTAGACATTTAGAGTTAACTCATGGGATTTATTCTACTACTTTATTAGTGTGTACTTTTGATGCTCTTGAAATGGCTTGCTTACTTGCTTCTTAAACTTGAATTTTAGCAAGTTTCTTTCATAGGATTTTCTAAGATCTGATGAAAATAGATTTTCCATATAACTGAAGTCTTTCTTGCATAAAATACAGTAAACTGTTTATCTCAATGTCATAGTATATTTTTTGAATAATATGAATTTTTTGTTTTGCTTTGTTTTCACTTTTGTTTCTGTTTTTGCTTTTTGATACCAGGAGTTAAACTCAGAACCTTGCTCTTGCCAGGCAGGAGCCTGTGCCACTGAGCTATATCCTCAGCTCTAAAAAATATAAATTTGTTGTGGTAAATTATATACACACCTGACCATAATTTGGTCAAGTAAATTGCTGATGTTTCATTTGTTACATAATAATTTGCCCCATCAATATACTGTATAATATCAACATTTTTATTCTACTTTTATTATGACTTTGTATTATTCATAAAGAAACTTTGCATTCATGAATAAAGATACCCCTTGTGGCATTGTAACTACAGAAGTAATTTTTTTTAAGTTTCTGAAACTATAGAGATGGTTACTTACTACGTTTTGATAACTGCGTCTTCTGTGAGTGTAAGCTCCTAGGAAAAGCTTTTAGTTCAATTTTAATCTTCAATTTTCTAGGAAGTGTTCATTCAATTTATGCTGCTGCACATTCACAAAGTTAATTTATCAAGAATCTCTGATCCTCAGCAATAATTATGCTATGTTCCCTAGAGTTACATGTCTTTCATTTTGGCTGCTTGTTTTAACTGGCAAGTCTGTGTTTTTATTTCTTAGATCTTGTTTTATTTTATGAGTGTAAAATTGCAGGAGATTAAAGAGTCAGTATGCATAGTAATACCAATGATAAGTGCAAAATTTAAAGGGAAAGTATACATGTTCATTCCTGAAAGATTGAATTTAACTGGATTAACTTGTATTATAGTTTGTTTTAATATGGTTAAGAGGAAACAACCAGCCTGTAGCTGAGTAGTTTAAGGGTTAGAACACTGTGTCAAACTTTACTAGTATGAGGATTTTTAAAAAATTTAATTTGTTCACTATGTAATTATTTATTTGTAACCAAAAACTGTTCTAGTCTCTGGAGTTTCAAAAACATGGCATATTCTGTCCTTAAGATGAAACTTTTAATCAATATGGATATGAAAAATTGCTGTAAGAGTGATATTTTATGCAAAATGGATGTTAATAATGTTCATATAATTACCATATTAAATAATATACATAACTTACCTATCTGCACTATCCCAAATCTTTCTACCCTTTGGAGAAAAGTATTGTTATTTAAATGTTATTCACATAGAGAAGAGTTAGTATTCCAATTTTACTCACTTTTGCTCTCATTTATTTTAGTCTCATTTGGATCACTCCAATAGTTTTAGTACTTTTCCTGTTGCTATAACAGTATACCTGAAGCTGGATAAAATTATAAAAATGCAGAAAAGAAGTCTGTTATGCTTGAGGTCCAAGAGTATGGTGCTGCCATCTGCCTGGTTTCTGACAACAGCCTCCTAGCAGAAATGCAACAGATGAGTAAGGGATAGAAAGCCAGAAAGGGGAGAGGAAAACCAAGTTTACTTACTAATGACTTGTTCTTGTGGTAACTAATCCATTCCTGCAGGTACTAATTAACCCTCAGAGGTGAAATAATCTTTCTTAAAGGCCAAAATACTTATTTACCTCTAGACACTGTTACAACACTGGTAAATAAGGGTCAATCTAAATTTTGGAGAAATCATATTCAAACCACAACAGTGAAGAAATACACTTTCAGTTGGTAGAGCTGTGCCAGTAGACTTACTATTCTTTTTTTGCTATTCAGTTTGGTACTTACATATTCCTTTCAGTCCTTGTCTGCTCCTGGTTTTGCTCAACTATTCTTTTGACACTTTTTCCAGACTCCTCACCAACTTGATTGTTCTCCTTTGATTATTCTTTTGTTTAATAATGATCTTCTAACACTGTGACAATCCAACCAGATTACTAATTTCCATACATATTGATTAAATCTCTTTTTGATAGGATGCTTTATATTTATTTAAATCCTCTAATGTTCCAAAGCTTCATTATTTCCTGAATCGTATTGAACCTACTGTCTTAAAATCCCCATATTCAGTTTAGAACAGAGAGATTTTAACTACATTGGTGCCAAACCATTTCTTTGTTCTTTGTTTCTTAAAAGGATTGTGTAATTCAGAGAACCAGTGTCTTTTTTATAACATTAGTCTTAGAAATGTGTGTGTGTGTGTGTGTGTGTGTCTGTGTGTGCCTGTGTGTGCCACTAACAATCTCCATCTCCTCATATGACAACATAGTACTGACTGAGATATGAGGAAATCTGGGCAAATATTTTCCACAAAATACTAGTTTTTCCTGAGATAACTTCTATTATTTTATTATATTCTATACTTCAAACCTTAAAACAACAGCTTCATAAAATTGCATCTTGACAATAGTGAGCAAAGACTACAGAGGAATTCAAATCTATTTGTCATCATGTTTCCCCCAAATCAAATCAAATATTGGCTGCTGTAACAGTCATAGTTTTTTTTGTTCCTATGAATATGTAAAGTCACTTATGGCTTTCCAACTTGACCAATTGAGATTAATAATAATAACTAATGTAGTGTCAGTTTTATTTTGATTTATACTGAAGACTTCTTCAATGTCAGTTACTTTGCAAGACTATAGACATAGAGGAGTGACAATAATGTGCTTGACATAGTCTTTGCTCCTGAGGCGATCAAAGGCAGCTGTTACTTAATTATTCCAATATAATGCTATAAAAACAATTTAAAGCATCATAGAGGAGAGGATAACTAACGCTGCCTACATGATGGGTTTGAAACAGAAGAGGTGGTACTATTTTTTGAGATGTAAAAATCAAATAGAAATTTAAAAAATTAGCCAGTCTTATAGACTTAAACTTCTTGTAGGCATTTCCTACAAATTTGTGTACATACACAGATTTTTTGTATGTAGGTATAAAAGAATATGTGCATATTTCATTTCATGTGTGTTATTTTTGGAATAATACTGTATTCAAGATTTTGGAGAGATAATAAGTACATGCAGGGCCGGGAGTTCGGCTCAGTGGTTTAAGCGCCTTCCCTGGCAAGTGCGAGGTTGTGAGTTCGACCCCTGGTGCCGCAAAAAAAAAAAAAAAAAAAAAAAAAAAAAAAAAAAAAAAAAAAAAAAAAAAAAAAAAAAAAAAAAAAAAAAAAAAAAAAAAAAAAAAATAAGTACATGCATGCCTTATTTAGGATACATTCTTTACAGTATTCTGAAAGTATTCATTTGTATTTCTTTAACACCAAAGTGTTTATCACTCTTACTGTATTTACTGAAAATATTTCAGAATTGGTTTACTTGGCAAAGTATTCTAACTATATTTTAAAGAGTTATTTTGTAGATATATTCTCTTTAACATAAGTTAAATTGAAACCAATGTGTTTTAACTCTTCATTTATGCAGACTTCACAAACATAGATTTACTTTCCTCAAATTTATTTGAGTTTAAAAAGGCAGAAAAAATCTAGATACATGAGTAAGAAATTCACCCAAGCTACTAGATCTTATTCAATTCTTGGCTGTGAAGAAACCAATTTTAACCTCGGAAATAGACTGGAAATGTGGGAAATTTAGATGGCAGGAAACCAGTGACCAAGGCCACTTAAATTGGGTTAGAAATGGAATCTCAGACTACAAAACGCTTTAAGATTTGAAAGAATTAAGTAATCTAGTTATTCTGGTTTGCTAGCAAGAAGTGTTAAACTTCTTCACTGCAGAAGACTACCATATCCTAAGGGAAATTATAATTACAGCACAACAGATTGTATTTTTCTTTTTCAGAGAAATTGTAAAGAGCAGGGGGAATTCAGTGCAGCCTCCCGAAGGATGGTTCAAAGATCTCCAGGTAAAGAAAAAACTGTTCTGGAAATAAGGGAAAAAAGGAAAAGGGAATAAAATAAGAGTCTGCTTTATCAATTAAGAATTTTAGAAAAGAGATAAAGGCTGCAGGAAAGTGAAATGAATTCAGGCTCACAAAAGCAGTTGGAAATTAAAAAGAGGCACAGGTAATGGAAAACCTTTATGGTTATATCACAGATCAGAAACAAAATGGATTGGCTAATAAATTGAAGAAACTACAATTAAAATGACTATTAAGCATGTGCTTTTAAGTCTATATTTAACAATAACAATTCATTTGTCTTTTAAGAGCTATTTGTGCAAGTTAGAACTAATGGAAACTAGACAAAAGAAAGTGAACTGCCAGAAGCTACTATTTAAGTGAGAAAAAAATTACATTACAAAGTAGGAGACTTCTAGGCTGGATTCATATGACCTTCCTTTGAGTTCTGATTTGACTTATGTATATCAAACTCAGTTCTGTTCCTAGGCAAATAAGCAAAAGGAGAATATCAGTGTAAATCAGATATATGTGTTTAGAATCATAATAAGTTCAATACAATAAAATTTTGTAAATTTTTGGGAATCCAGTAGCCATATATATAAAGAAGATGAAAAAGCCATTGCAAGTTGTATTGCAAGGCTTAATCAATCCCATAGGCTATTAAGAAATACTTCTGGTGGAACACACACTATTAGCTTCCAAATTACAGTACTCCAGAGAGAGCCAGTTACATTAGACACACATGTCCTTTATGTATTTTTCAGTAGTTCAAAGCATGAAGGTAAAAATGTAAAATTATATATTTTTATCATCCTGATCCCTGCTTTTAGACTATTTCCTAGTAAGCTTGCATTTCAAATTTCCTAAAAATCTCTTCTGTACCAAGATCTGATGTATTTATATCCTATCCTCTAAGAGACCTACTCTCTGATAGCCAACTAATTAATTAATCCATATTACTGATATATTGTGATGATATGAACTTGTGAGTTACCTTTCTGAAAAGTTAAAAACTTGAAGAAGACTCATAATCTCAATTTAACAAAATATTTCTTGTCGTTTTTTGAGACAGGGTCTCACTATGCAGTTTGGGCTCACCTTGAGTTCACTTTGTAACCCAGGCTGGTCTCCAACTCACAGTGATTCTCCTACCTCAACCTCTTGAGTGCTGGGATTATAGGCGTGAACCACCACGCCTGCCTCAAAAATATGCTATTTTTATGGTAAGAATTTTAGGGTAAATGACAGGATATTAAGACAGGTAATTTTTAATCAACCTTTTAATCATACAATACAGACTCGATTTTGTTTTCAAACTAAAAGTTCACTGAGAATGCCAATATACTATATCGTAGACACTTTCTGCTAAGTGCTTTGCATTTCTTTTTTTGTATTTAATTCTCATAATATATCTCAGGATTGGGTATTATTTTACTCTCCTTTACAGATGAAAACATGAAAACTCTACTATTAATCTCCATTGTGTCACACAGATAGCTAAATTGTAGGACGAGAACTCATATTCTACTGTGTCTAACTCCACAGCCTCATTTTAAATCACTTCCCACACTAGTTTGATGTTTACATTACTTTTTAATAGAACAAAGTTTGTTTGAATGTGTATGATAGAGGGAATGGAGGACAGAAATATTTGAAACACTTTTTTTATCCTAAATGTCTTCCATGTATATAAACATAAATTATGGAACTAATGACTTCTCTATGATGTCTTTTTTGGAATCTCCCTCTCAGAGAAAGAAGAGTTAATTATCTCACTTTTAGATTGAGGGAGAAATAACGTGGCATGTGGAATTCTTTATTTTGTCTTTTTTTCTGTAAGCCCATTTTCTCTGTAGAGGCAATCCATTTTTCTCAGTTATTCTGTGCTTTAAGGCCAGCTATTGCCCTGCAGGAAAAGACCAGCAGTGTTGCACACTATCTACAATTGGGGTTCAGTATTAAGAATCTCAACACTGAAGCATACCTAATCTAAATTCAATAGCTCCATCAATCATAATACAAGAGTTTTGCTCTTCAGCTACCTTACTGTTTCTTCAGCCCTTAATTTGTTCAGAATTCACTAGTGGAAAAGGAGTATTAATTATTCACACTAAACTGCTGAATTTATTTATGATTAATAATTAGAAATGCTTTTCTTCATACTGCTAGGAAAATGGGAATAATTTTTAATAAAATGGGAAGAGTTTTAATGACTAACATTTGTACAGGTGAGTATATGTAATTTGTACCAAATTTTCTCTTCACTAATGCATTTGATGTTTTATATGTAACACAAATTATTTCCTTGATATCATTCTTGTCTCCTTCTTTTGATTCATTTTTGATAAATTATCTCAAGTATAAATAATTTAGGAAATTCATTAGTTATGAAATATGAATAAAGATGTAAATAGATAATGTAAAGAGAAAAAGTTGACTTGAAACATTTTGAAGGCGTTTATGAATTGTAAAGAATGGTTTTATAGGACCGCATAGTGTCAAAATAGCCAACTATTTGTTGGGGACTTTCATCCATACAATCTTCTTGCATTTCCTAATTTTTTCATATATCATAGTATTACCTCCTAAATGAGATTTGAAATTCTTCTAGACTAAAGGCAACAGACGAGGATTCCTTTTCACCTTTCACCCTAATTCTTTCCACTTGCAAGAATGGCCAAAATTAAAAAATATTGCTGTTGACTTGAAAGGAAGAAAAAAGTTAGAGAGGTTGTGTATTGATCAGCTTTCCAGTTGCTGTTTCACAATACCTGAAACCACCACTTAAAAGGGAAAGGTTTACTTTGGTTCACAATTTGGGAAAACTCAGACCTTTGTTGGCTGTGTCCAGTGCCACAACATCATTGTGCAATGGTGTGATTGAACAAAGATCCTCAGTTCATGATCACTGGAATTCTGAGCAGAAGAACATCACCAAAGAATAAGGATTCAGGGCCAGACATAGATCCCAAGGCGGCACCTCCATGACTCACCAATGTATACCCAGAAGTGTGCTCTACCAATCCCCTAGGTAGTTACAAAGGCTAATCAAGTTAACAGTCCATCCTAACTGACAAAGCTTGGTTATCTGCAATTCATAAAGTTTTACACCTGACTGATTTAGTTTTCCATAGGTCATTTAAATATTAGAGAAATATGTCCCCTTACATATTCTGCCTCTTTGGAGTAGCGTGATGACAAAGTCCTTTGACAGTATTTATTCCTAAATCTTCTAATCAGGCTCATAAAAATAGTTGGAATTTCAGTGATATTTCTTAAGCTTTGGTAGAACTGAGTAAGGTGGGGTAGATGACATAGGAAAAGATTGCTTTGAGATGGGAAACAATTATTCTCTGCCACTTTCAGAATCAGTACACGAATCATCTGACAATACCATTCATATCAAATCATATAGCAAGTTTTTCATTGCTTTTTGAAAAAGGGTGATGTATAAAGGTGGACTGTGTGATTGTTGATTAGTGGATTTTTACCGAGATCAGAATGTAATTTGTACAAGGAAGAACATGCCATATTAGTTTAGATTTATAGAGCTGCCTCAAAAGTGGTGCTCTACATGAATATATACTCTTTGATATTGCCATTTGAATACAAAATATGTAAAGATATCTTCTTTTTTGAGAATGTGTTATTTTTAAATTATTTTCTGCATATGTGGTGCAAGTATCAGGAATCTTGTTTGTACTTTCATCCTTTATATTTTCACTTGAGGGCATAACTACTTAAAGATCTCAATAGACACTTATTCAGCCTTGGACAAGCAGAAAAAAACTAGATCAACATATTTATATGACTTTGGCTCCTCAGGAAGATGAGAAACTATTTTTCAACTGATATTAGGCCTTTTTAATGCATTCAAATGCA
This sequence comes from Dasyprocta punctata, assembly GCA_004363535.1. Taxonomy (NCBI): domain Eukaryota; kingdom Metazoa; phylum Chordata; class Mammalia; order Rodentia; family Dasyproctidae; genus Dasyprocta; species Dasyprocta punctata. The sequence goes on along the minus strand of RJWM01001528.1, from coordinate 44,178 downwards.
ACGTAAGCTTCCTCCAAATCTGTTAAACATTTTGTATTTCAATTGTTTCATTTGAATATACATAATGATACCTGACTTTGCACAAAGTTAAAGTTATCAAAAAGTTTTCAATAAGTATATTTTGGTGTTATTAAGGATAACAAAATATATGATGAGAACTTTGTAGAGGCTGCAATTCATTAATAAGAATTAACATCAAACATCTAATCAATATATATCAATGATGGTGAGTCAGAAGTAATTGTCACACACTAATATGAAGTGGAATTATTCCTTGCCATGACTTAAGAGTAGAGAGGTCTTAATTTAAGACTGTATTATTGGGCCGGGGACATAGCTCAGCAGCATAGTACCTGCCTGGCAAGCGTGAGTTTGATCCCTGATACTGAAAAATAAATAAATGAATAAATGAAACTGCATTATTTAGCAAGGAAAATGGGACTTTATTACTTTCTCATTAAAAGTGTTACAAAATAAAATAGAAAAAAATACTGCTATGTACAATAACTGAGATACATTTTTGCTTGTTTTCTCTTTTTCTTCAAGTCTTGTAATATTTACACTTAAAATCCACTTTGAAATCAAAGTGGTTAAATATAGTCCCTACCTAACCTAATGTCTTACTGACTTACATATAGGGAATAAATTGGAGACTTTTGAGTTTGCAGCATCCATAAAACACTGTTTTTCTAATAAACTCAATGCAATAGAAAAATTTGGTTTTCCAAAATTCCACAGTAGTGAAGGATGAATGAGGAGACTGAGGTAAAAATCTTTCAAAAATCAAAATTTTTGGCCATGTGCAGGCCTCTACTGCTGGGGGACAACCAGACCCCAGCCTTTTCCTGTGAGTCAAAGCCATTTGCGAACTGTGGGGAAAGAGAACAAGAAGTTACCAAGAACCAAGCTCTGCCTGTGAATCAGCACCATGACCATGCTGCTGCCACTGGGTGAACAGCCAGACCCTAGCCCCTTCCAGCATGTGGGCTGGGAAAGAAGAAGAGCTACCACACCCCATAAGTGACTGACTGATTTGGAGAAACACAAGCTGTGATGATGGCTATTGAGGTGAAATGCTATTTGATGCTTGTAGTGTTTGGTGCCTCACTCACTTTGCAGGTCTAGGGCCGGTGGTCTGATCATCTATTCAGAGGATAACAGTAAGCAGTATGGCATCTATGGGGGATCTCCTTCTGAAGGTGGTAGCCATTGTTGATTCCCTATTATCTTGTTTTGAGGTCCTGTGTCATTTTGATTGTTTTTTTTGGGGAGGGTTGGGTTTTGTTCTGTTTTATTTTGTCTGATTTTGTTATGTCCGATGGTGTGGGCAGCTAATTTGAGGATAGCAAGATATATTCTGGTAGCCATTTTGGGTTTACTATTGTCTTGCTTTGAAGTCCTTTACTTCATGCATTTTTTGTTTTTATTTGTTCTAGTCTGTTCTGTTTTGTTTGATTTTTACTATGTCTGAAGATATCTGCAGTTATTTTGAAGGCAATAGCAGGCATTATGGTAACCATTGTTGATTTTGCATTGTTTTGAAATCCTGTGTTACACTGGTTTGTTTTAATTAGCTTTGTTCTGTTTTATTTTGCTTTGTTTTATTCTCTTCAAAATAATAAAACAAACATTTTCATTATGTGAGATTGGGTGTTTGAAAGCAGTGTGTCCAAAGAGACGTGGAGACAAAGGAAAGAGAGAGAAACAGGTTTTTAAAAAAGCAGCTATTGTCAGGGATATAACTCAGTGGCACAGTGCCTGCCTGGCAAGCACAAGGTCATGAGTTCAATTCCCAGTACAAAACAAAACAAAACAACTATTTCATTACCACATTGAATTTTCTAGTTACTTCATAAATGTTATCATTGATTGCAAAAAAACAGAGGACTGAACACTTGAGCACTTCATGATCTCTGGAAGACAGACACAAATGCCTGATACACTGCAGAAGATTAATCCCTTAACTGATAGAATCCAACCTCAACCTGCACGGATCTAGGAGAGACAGAGAGACAAGGGCAACTATATCAAGATTTCGAGTTGGGAGATCTATGGGAGGTGTCTTTTTCTAAAAGACCTCTAAACCACTAGCTGTTGCTATTTTTATTTATTCTTTTAAATGCTTCTGTTAATTTTTGGCATCCAAAGGAAAACAAAACAGTTTTTTTGCCATCAGACGTGACTCACCACTCTTTCCTAACATTCTAATCTATGGAAGTTTTTCTCTCCACCCAGTATTAGTCATCTTAATATTAAGTACACTGGTTTCTAAATGGATGTCTATATTACTAAGAAACAAGATGAAATTTAAATACAAGCAAAGCATGGCTTTGGTAAGCTATTTCATGGAAATAAACTCTAAAAATACTGCAGCAATGGTTTATGAATAGGAAAACAAATCAATTAGCTCCTCAACATTTTATGTGTGTTTTCAGTGAGTTAAGTATCCTCCAAAGAAGAGAATTTTTCATGGGGCTTGATTTTCTAGTCTTGTTTGTCTAAGATATGACACTATAGAAATGAAATATGCTTACCTGGAACTAAAAGGTGTAGAAAAATGATAATGATAATTTACCCACTTGGAAGAAAGTGGAGGACATGATTAAATGAAAACAAAAACATTTCTGGGGGAGCTTAAGCAATAAAAAGTGGTAATGGCAGAATAGGTGAAGAGTTTGCTGGATACATTTTTAGATGGAAAGGACAGCAGTTAGTCCTAAGTGCATATATATATATATATATATATATGTATATATATATATATATACAATTGTGTATGCATGTAGGTACAGGGTGGTTGGTAATGTTTGATTGTAAAGTCTAAATAATTTTTTAAATGAGACCAAAAAAGATAGGCGATTATTCTATTTCCTATTTCAGTCAAAGATTTTTCCCTTTACAAAACATGAGGACAACTCTGTAATGTCCTTCTTGTAGGGAGGATGGCTTTGCAACAAACCACTTTACTTCGTTACCAACGTGTGTTGTGACAATAGTACCTGTGTAATGGGCGCACTCTGTGAAACTTAGAGCATTAGCATTAGATTGCTATGCTTGAAGTGCAGATTACAGGTGTTCAAGTCAGTTGAGAAAAAGAAAACTAAACCTAAAGGAGTACAAACATATTTTATGTACAGTTGAAAATTGATGTCTTATACAGTTTCAAATGAACCAAAGTTGCAAGAGAAGCAACTCGATATCCACTGTATAAGATCACAAAGCTTTGTTTAAATTACTGCTTTCCTCAGGAGGAAAAATAAGTTGAACTTTTATTTTTTTTTTTGATTGACAAGTAAGTTGTAAATCTAATGCTAATAAGTATCTACCAATGGAACCGCATATTCTGAGATTTGCAATAATGCAATAGATATTATTGACTTTTAATAGCAAGACAACTTGTAAATGTCAGCAGGATATATTCTCCATGCAGAAGTATTGGTATGCTGTCTACGTTAAAAGGAAATGCAAAATTAAAGTGAACTTTCTTGGTTGTCTGGTATTTTTTAACAATTGTTTGCTCATCGGTAAATAATCGTATATAGAAACTTCTCTGACAAGTGTATTTTATTTTCAAATTCTAGTTTGTATTATAAAGTTAACAAATTCTAAGAAAAGTTGATGTTCTCTTAATGACTATAATATGCTTGAATATCAGGGAGAATTTATTCATTTGTTCTCATGGGTGTCCATATGCTTATCCATTTAACCAAACAATATAGTTAAATTTTAAATTCATGTAAACTATGCATTTGGCAAATTATTTATTTGAAACTATTTTTTAAAATTTCACTTTTGTCTAATGAATAGAGAAAAATCATGTAGAATTTGTGGCTGGCTCTTGGAATTTGGACTACATTTCTTAGGTTTAAAAAAGAAAACAAAACAAAGCAAAACAAAACAAAACAAAACAACAAAAAACAAAACATAAGGAGCCTTTGAGCCACTTACTGTGGGATTGTCCTCACTAAGGTGGATCATTGGCCGTAACTGTAGCTTCTGGGAACTTTATCTGTACATGAAGATGTATCCATTTTTCCACTGAATTCTAATTTTTACAACTTACTTTTTTTGCAATAAAATATTTTGTCTTGTAGTAACAGATACAAACAAGCAATTGGAAAAATCATTTATTTTGTGCAACAGATTTTTGTAAATCTCCTGCAATCACATTTTATCTATGTACAGGGATGCACTATGTAATGAATAACCTATAACTGAAAAATATGTTTCAATAACATATTGGGTTCAGTCAAAATATCTGATGGGCTCCATGCTAAATTAACCAATTCAATTCAACCAAAATTTTAGATTTTCCGTTCAACACCAGATAGATACATGTATTTTCATGTAAATGGGCTCTGTACTTTTTAACTGGCTAATTTGTTAACTCCTAAAAGCAACCAAATTCAAAGCTTGCATGATTTTCAAGTCCTAGTTTATGGTTCATTTCCAACATATTACAAACTGCCCTTCATGTTTTGATCTTTCTCATGTTTAAGTTTTCCGAACAGAAACATAAACATACGTATACACACAAACTCATGAAGGCTTTCCATTACATTTTGTAATACATGGACTTAATTTCTTTCTCTAATAGAGTGTTTTGCTGAATATCTTGCTAATAAGGTCGCGGTGGACAGTTGATTATTCTTTTACATATTGAAATATAACTGTGTGCTTAGTAGAGTTGTGTGCAAAAAGTCCTTCTCTTTGAATGGATTAATGCATGAAATCTCATCCGGCTATCTGAGTAAAACAGCATGTATTCTTGGATGTAGTAAATTCATTGGCAGAAAAGTCTTTGCTTTTTCTTGTGTTCTATGGCTGATCTTTGTAATTGTTTTCAGAAATTCAGTGGAGTTTTGGGCAAAGTCTACCAGTGTAGTGTGACAAGTTGGGAACGCCTCTTTCTAGTAAGAATAAATCTCAGAGGACACTTTTTAAATAGTCACCAACATTGATTGATCCCCTTTACTCTCTGAGCTACATTGAAGTGCCTCTTGTATGGAGTAATTGTTTCATTTGTGCATTCACTCCTGCAAATATAAGGAGGCTCTAGGTGATACAACTAATTGCCTTTTTCACTACCAGACTGCTGCCCACTTTTCAATGACTTTATCTTTAAAGAAAGTACCTCAATCTGTTTCTCTAATTGAGAGTGAATCCCATCTTCTAATTAAGGGATTTGTCAATGAAAGCAATGGGTTCCTGATGTATATTTTTGGGTAGGCAGAAAATGAATGTAAGTATGCATTACTTTTTATCCCTCCTGCATTAGGCCAAGTGGTTGTACAGAATGATTTTTTTCCCGTCCTTCATGTATTTCCATGAGAGAAACACTTTGGTTGTACTAAATGATGACTAATCCATGTAGAGTTCATTTTCTTATAACCACAGCAGAAAACAATTTGTTTGTGAAACCTTCTACAGAAGAAGTAAACCCCAGGTACAAAGATCCAATGAGACCAGAGTTAAGGAAATATTGAAGCAGGAACTGAGAAAATTCACATGTTATTTTCTTAATTATATATACTGTTTAGCCTATCAAGAAAAGAACCTTTATGACGTTGTGGAAATGACTTACCCATCTCTGATTATGGATTGTTTTCCTGTCTTTCTCTTTCTTTCTTTCCTATAGTCTATATGAATCACAAGTATGTTGTGCCATGACTTCTCTCTCTATGAAACCCAAGTAATATGCTAATGTGTCCTTGATGCTATTTTTACTACACTGCTGATGATAAATATTTGGTCATATTCTTTTCAGTCTAGATCTAGTATACCTTTCTAGGACCTGACTTTAATAGTAATAATTATAAATATAATAAAAAGAATGTGACATTGATTGTGATAATGAAGATGAGGGTGACTAAGCTCTTCACTAGGCGATAAATTCTTTAATGTAGGAATTGTACCTATCTTTTTCACTGTTTTACACAACAAATTTAGGATAATCTCTGGCTTGAAGCAAGTACTCAATAAATATACATATTATGAATGAATGAATGTTAGCAGAAACCCTTGACTGAAAAATTGCTATTTTTATCTTCAAAATATTTAATATTTACAACAATCTTTGAAACATGCATTACCCATACCTATTTGCAAATGAGTACACTGAGTTTCAAAGTGAGCCTAACTACACCTGCTTGTAGTTAAAAGTGCTTCTTACATTTTGTATAGGAATACTTGGCGAGTCTTGATAAAATGCAAATTCGTATCAGTAGATCGGGAGTGGAGCTTGAGCGTCTGCTTTTCTGCTAGTCTTAGTGAACCTGCGTGGGCATACTCACTTAGAATCACAGGCAAATATGTATGGAATTCAGATTCTTGGAATATTCTGCTCTAGTGGTTCATAATTTTGTAAGTATGAGAAAGTAGCCTGCACTATAAGCAATCTAGTTGTTATTACAAAGTACAAAAGATTAAGGTTTGTAAGAAGCACTTTGCAAATCAGAAGCGGTATATAAATGTTAAAATATCATTATTATTATCATTATTATTTTATTACTAATGCCAGTTCTTTGTACCACTAAAAGTTGGGGGCTTGGTTGAGAAGGGTACTTTTATCAATGCATACCTACAGAACAGAGTTCTAAATTAAACCACTGAAATATTTAAAATTTATTTATAAAAGTTTTATTGAAATATATCTAGGACATATAATAATAACAACATATATTGTGGGAAATTAGTGTATATATATCCTATCTAGATTATTTTTGTTCTCTCTTCCACCCATAATATTATTGTGATGATTTTGGCAATGATAACGTAAAGAAAAAGTGCATGTGATTTATCTTACTTTGGAGATAATATATATGTAATTTTTCATGATAATGTTTACTAATTTTCATAAAATTTTATGTCCTAGACTGATTCAATTGTTATAAATTTGGGGACAGACATATATATATGTGACATATATATGTATATGACACACACATATATATGACCTAGAAGTATATTAATGCTAAGAAACAGCAAATTAAGTTACATACAGGTACTTAGAGCTTTGGAGTTCATTTAAATGAGTACATGAATTTAACTGAAAATCACGCTTAAGGTTTAACTTGGAAAAAATGAACAGTTGGTGCCCACGTTTTCCGCTAATCTTTCTATGTCTTTACAGTGACCTAATTATTGTATAATATACATTTTTACAATGGAATGCAAGTGACTTCTGAATTTAATATTTAAGTGTTTAATTATACATTATCACTCTAAATAAAATTATCTTTCAGCTTTCTTCAGCTAAGTATATTGCTGATAAAGACGTGGAAAAATACAGTATTATAAATTACTTTTAACCATATAGAATTTCAATATTGAAAAAAATGACAAGTAAAATTTACCTTTGGTCTCTTTTCAGCCTCTTTTTCTCTTTCTTATTCCCAGTAAAGTTTTATCTGAAAAGAACAGTGGGAAGAGTTGTTATCACTTAAAATAAGACTTTAAAAATATTTAAATTTACAAAACTTAGAAAGTTACACATTTGGAATATGACAAAGATAGAAAACCTAAATCTCATGTCAATCCCAATCAGTCTTCAGTGGTGACCCAGAATGCTGAGCTGAGAAAGATTGTGATTAGTAAGCAGTAACTATCAAGGACATCAGAAAGAAGAAGAGAAGCATGCATTCCAGTTATTCTTCTGCTCAAGATGTGCACAGAATATTTTCCAAAGTGGAAAATGTACCATCATTTGTTCCAATATTAACCCTTGGTCATGTTAACTGCATGTCTGGAATATCAGTATCCACATATGTGAAGTGAGAATTCAATTCTCATTTAGAGTGTTGTAGTGAGTATTAAATGAGGTAATGTGAAGAGTGTCATTAATGTCATAGCTGAACTCTTTGACCTAGTGCCGGTGAGAAGGGCAGATGAAAGTGAATATATGATTAAGCACATTCACTGCATTAGCATTAGAAAATTATAAGATGTTTGTATGTCGAAATTTAGGGTATCCTAGAAATAGATGCATTTTCATTGAAGGCAGTAGTCTAAAGACCCAAATTTCTTATCTAGAAAGATTGAATAGGGAAGTTAGGACAGTGTAAAATATGACATTGTACACTGGAAAACCAAGGAAAGGGATAGTTCTGTAATAATGATCCCTTTCTTCCCAAATTTACTAATGACTGCACAGGAAGTACATGGGGGTGTTACTTAATACCCCTATCCCTTATCTAAACTGCAGATAGCACCCATTTCTAAAAATTATGAGAATTACCTGAATCAAATGTATTAATGAGACAATTAAATAAAATAGTGCTAGACAGAGAGTAAAAACTATGAATTTGCTAGGTAAATTTTACAATGTAGGTGCTTCAGTCAATAAACTTCATTTGTCTAATTACAGAAATATTAGACATATTGTATGCTTATCTATATACACATATATGTTTTCTTTTTTAATATCTGAGTGAGACTGTCCAACCAGCATGAGACAAAAGAATATGAAACATTTTTATGGTTGTAAGACAAACTTCTTCTAATGGTTGAAAAATCAATATGGGAAATAAAGAACAAAATTATGTAAGATCCAAAAATTTGAACTTCCTTTAGAGTATTTTATAATTACTCAAAAAATTGAGCAATGGAAAGCTATATTATTACAGTGCATATTTCAACTATAACATCATTTTCTGGATTAGTTAGTTGTTCTCAGGTCAACATGTTTATCTTTGCTAGTAGCTTTAAACTTCTCGATGAAAGAATTTCATTTTACTTCTTTGATGGACCTGCATTACCCTGGGCATAGTGCCTCCTCAATATATATCTGTATAATTCAGTGTGCATGCAAAAATAAAAATCGATTAACTTAACCACAGGATGTCTTTACAACCAACTCAATATGATTTCACATTGTAATCAAACCAGTGCTGGTGGTCTGCAACATTTCGAAGGAAGTTTTCTAGACTAAAGTATCTGCATTTATTGTCAGTATGCCAGTTCCTCTCTAGATATTTATCTTCTATAGTTGTTTGGCCCAGTGTGCCTTATCTTAACTTCTACAGCTCTGTTTCTACTTCATAAGATTAAAATAAATGCTTTGATCTAGCTATCGAAAACCCAATGCTTGTATTGTGTAAAATGCACATTACAAAACCCCCAGTGGATGTCTGATACTGCAGAAAATACTGAACTCTATTAATGTTTTATTCCTATACATGTATACCAATAATGAAATTTAATTTAAAAAATTAGTCATAAAAAGAAAATAACACCAATAATTTACCATAGATCACAGCAACTTCAGCATGTAATTTTCTCTTTCCTTATGTTGAGAACTTTTACATTTTCATCTGTCGCATTTTGCAGTTCCTATTGGTATATCTGAAATGCCAGCATTCTTGCATTTGTGCTTTGCTCTATTCTTAAGTAAAATAAAGGTTATGTGAACATAAGCGCAATGATGCCACCACTGTTGAACTGATGATCAAGATGATTACTCCTAAGTGGTCAATGGACAGGGAGCCTCTACAGTGTGAATGCCTTGGAAAAAGGGATGATTCATGTCTCAGGTAAGATGGGGTGGAATGGTATAAGATTTCATTGTGCTACTCAGAATGACACATAGCTTAAAACTTACAAGTGGTTCATTTCTGAAATTTTCCTTTTAATATTTTTTAATTGCAGTTAACTGTAGGAAAGCAGAACTTGATAAAGAGGGACTGCTTCAACTGATTCTACTGTAGCTCCTTCAAATTTGATTTTGGAAATATTCAAAATCCAGGTCTTAGCTTCATAAAGTACATTTAGTATCTATGGTGTGAAATAAGTTTAGTTTTCTGGTCAGTGATTAAACTATATTGAAGAAATTTTCCCATTCTCAGGGCTTCTTTTGTAGATTCTGAAGAACTATAAGGGCTGCTTGAGCCTTAATTAGGTCTATAGGCTACATGTTTGTTAGATGTCCAAGAAACTTTTTGAAGTGGTAACCTACTGTCTTTTCTTAAAAGTAGCAGTGCTCTGCATTTTTGATTAATATATTCACAATCATCTCATGTTTCTCTACTCTCCTAACCTGGATATTAGCCAAGTTCAAACTGAGCTTTGCTTGGCTTTGGGAAAACATAAAGCAAGCCTATGCATTCATTAAGAATGAACAGTCTTTCCTGAGGGACTCCTGGAATTGCACCATGTAGAGTTAAGAGTGTCTGACCTGAATAGATATAAATGTCAAGTCTACTTCATGCACACCTCAAGTCTAAAAAGTAATAAAGGCGATCCGATTTATAGATTTATTTAAAAATGGAATTGCTACTGTGTGTTGGCATCATTATGCACATGTACAGTGTATCCTTGACATGGTTGCAGCATTCAAATTTCAATGTCTGGGAGGCCTCCAACTTTAAATGTTCTATTTCTCTGCATTTTAAAAAGTTTCCAATGATAAATTGGTGACTTTATATCATTCTTTTGGGAGCATTAGGGTCACTCTACCAAATATTTCGTATCCTTCTCTTTCTAATTTCCATGGAAATAGTAAAAACAAATAAGACATTTCAGAAGTAAATATTTGCAGGAGTAGATGGTATTATACTCTGAACATGATTTATTCAATGATTCATTCCTGGATTCTGAATATTTTATATAGTCTGGAGAAAGATGATATCAAGTACTGTATCCAGGTATATTTTAAATTTTGGTTTAAATTTCCAGTACACAAATTATTATATCCGGGAACCATATTGAGCAATAAATTAAATTCTCCTTCATAAACTCTATAAATTTACCTTAACACAAATTAAGTAGAAATAAAAATAGATGCAATATCTCTTCTGGTAGAATATGTTTGCAAATAAATTTTCTTTTTAAAGACTTGGACAACTGGCTTAGCAAAACATCAGCATCGATATTGTCAACCTTAGCAATCAATGCTAGTCTCTCTACAATCTAGTGTGTAATGTGAGCGCCTAAATTAAAGAGGATGAAATGAAATTAGTTTGTGGATTATATGATTTTGAGATTTGGTTTTGTTTAGTTCATTTTCATTTTAAAGAATCAGTGAGTTTACCTTTTTAAAATGTTATATTTCTTAAAACATAGGATTTTAATATTCATTTTAATGCAATTTAGAGTTGTCTTGAAGATAGAGATATAATCTCTCATTAAAAATTGTAATAGAGCTTAGAAAATCTTTTGGGTTTTTCATCAATTTGTAGATGTCCAAAAATAACATTCATCTATCCTTAGTCACATTAAAATATATGTGGATAAATTTATACCACAGACAACTTATTTTTAAAAAACAAAAATGAGTATAGGAAAACACACATATCTCAAATTGTAGATAGTTTACTCTGAAGTCCATGTTTGATTCCTGTTCCTGGAATTCCTGAACTTCAATACTGGTTCCCCTTATGGCTAAGATTCAAACCTTTGTAGAAAGGAAACAGAAAAATCAATAGAGTTGTAGAGCATCAGCATTCTTAGCCATCTGCTAACTTCTGCATATAGGATTATGGTCCAAAACTGTTCTAAAAGCATGATTGTTGCTTTCTTACTTGTGAGCAAACAATGACTTTCCTATTTATTTCATCTATTTGGCTATCTATTTTGTTAGCTTCTTGGTATACTTTCTTCAGAAATATGGATTCTGATTTGCTTCTTGTTCCATTCTTGTTCCATACAAATTTCTACAAATTTTTACCCCTAAATCATAGTTAATATTTTCAATGACCATTACCAATTGCCAGATTTACAGAATAAAAGTCAGTATTTCACCTTCTGACTTCAGAAAAGTAAAAGTCCTTAATATGCTGCATTTTCTCTTAGAGTCCTTTGAATTTTTTTAGATATGTTTCCTGCTTACCCGTTTGTATGGATTTCATTAATTTAGTGTTGCTCATTACCTGCTACCTTCCAGTAACTTGTAGTGATTAGTCTTTAATTCTCAGTCACTCTGGACTTGAGTCACCCCAGGAAATTGAGATAATGCTGGATCTGAACTGCTTAAATTAGAAACAATTGTTTAAAATGTTACTATTTAGTAATTTACTTATTATTACTTAGTCATTGTTAGTAGTTTGCTGATCTAGCCACAATTAGAAATAGTGAACAAACAAACATCCCATAAGCTAAAATAGAAAAATTAGGATTTAAAAATGTGGCTATCCTCTAGGGAAAAAGCAGAAACTAGAAAAGCAGATCTGTCATTGCTTTTTGAATATGACAGTTTGCATCTGAGTATGATGTCATTTATATAATGCTTTATGGTGATAATACTTCAGGAAAGTCTTACGGCTAAGACAAGTATTATTTTTTACTCTCTACTTCAAGTGGGCATATTATAGACAAGTTAATATTCATATCTGTGTTGATTTAAAAGTGAAAATTTCTAACTTTTTTCAGATTTATGTATTTCTTTTAGTGCAATACCTTATGTACATGTTATTTAACCTTGTGAAGTTAACTGAATATTTCAATTGTAATACTCAAATAAAGGAAATATCAGACATGACATTTAGGTATTAATATACACATGATATGCAGAAACTTGTTTTATTTTAAAAAGGTCAGAAAAAGAAAGCAACAGAACAACACAAGTCCTTAGTTTTAACAGATACACAAATCAAATAGAAGTTATAAATGACCAAAAAAAATTCTGTAAATGACATCTTGGTTTGTCTTATTAATGAAAGTCAAGTATTATTACCGAAGCACATCATTTAGATTGTCTCTCTTTCTAAACTACTTCAAAAAATATAAACTATTTTATGTTGTGAATTGATTAAGTGCATCTCTGTTTTATTTTGCAAGAAGTTGAAATTTTTAAGTTTCACCATTTTCTCAAGAGAACCAGTGTTGATGTAAGGCCAAAAGCATAGTTCTTAATTAAATCAGCAGTATCTTCTTTTCTTGAGGTGAAAAAAATGTTAGTAACATTGAATTTTTTTATTCAAGTAAGCTTAAAAAATCAAAAGTAGTTACTACAAAATATGCAAATTCTCTAGAGTATAACATGCAAGAATGTATGCACATGCTTGTGTAAACATAAGTAGAAATTGACTGTGATATTAAAACATATGGTACAAGTAATTCTTACAAATATTTAACATTTCTTAATTGTATATTGCTTTACAATGGTTCACAGATAAGCTTCAAGTTTTAAAACTTATGTGACAATCTAATCAAAACAATAGGCTAAAAAACTTAATAGATATCTTACATATACATATATACAGATTTATATCTTTTCCTTTTCCCTTCCCTCTTTCCCCCTTTTCCCTTCTCAAATATTTTTGCTCTTTGAGATGTTTTTTCCCTTACCTAATATTTATTATAGATTTTGGATCATATGTAATTTTTCCATTTCTTACACTAGGGAGACAATATGGTATTTACACATGTGGGTTTGATTTATCTCACTTATGCATATGGTCTCTCAAGTTGTGACCATTTACTTATAAAAGTCTCAATGCAATCCTTCTTAACAGTTGAGTAGTACTCCATTTTATAAAAATACCACATCTTTTTTATCCATTCCTTGATCGATGGGAACTTGGGTTGTTTCAAAGCTCTGGCTATTACAAATTGGGTTGCTATAAACATGGATGCACAGATATCACCGTGGTATGATGTTTTCAATTCTTCTGGGAAAATGCCCAGAAGTGGGATAGCTGGGTTGAATAGGATCTCTAATCCTAACTTCTTGAGGAATCTCCACACTGACTTCCACAGTGGCTGCACCAGTCTACACTCCCACCAACAGTGGAGAAGAGTTCCTTTTTCCCCACAGCCCCTCCTGCATTCGTTGTTGGTTGATTTTTTAATCTTGGCCATTCTTTCTGGAGTGAGATGAAATCTCAGTGTTGTTTTAATTTGCATTTCCTGAATGACCATTGATGTTGAACATTTTTTCATATATTTACTTGCCTTTTGTATTTCTTTCTCTGAGAAGTGTGTATTCATCTCAGATGCCCATTTTTGGATTGGGTACTTGAATTTTAGGGGCCTGATTTCCTTTAATTCTTTGTATGTATTTATTATTAATAAATAACAATTAATACTCATATGATTAGATCAATTTTACATGTCTGTATCTGTTAACATAAACAACCATTTTGAAGATAACGATAGGCAATATTGCGACCATTGTCAAGTTTCTATCCTGTTTTGTAAACGTGTAATGTTACTGTTGTGCATTTACTCTAGTCATTTGTTTGTCTCTTTTGCTTTTTGTCTTTGTTATATGTGTCTTTTTTTTCTCTTAAAAATACTGAATAGGATCTTTTCTAAAGATGTACAGATGTCCATTTTGCCATTTGAGAAATACAAATCAAAACAACTAAGATTTCATTTACTCTGGTCAGAATGACGATCATCAAGAACAGAAAAAAATAACAAATGCTGGTGAGCACGTAGGAAAAAAGGAAGATTTCTTCGTTGGTGTGGTGATATGCAAAAAGTGTAACTCCCAACTTGCTACACGTCAGATACATCAAGTTTTGTTCCCCCAAGTATCGAAGAATGAATTACAAAGGACAATGGAGATTAAGAGTGGGATTATAGAGAGACCTTGAGAGATAAGAAAGGTCCTGAAAGTGGGTTGGCCCAGAGGCCATTTCTCCAAGAATGATTTATAGAGCAAAGTGATGAAGTGGGTACAATGTGGTTCAAACTATAATCAACCAGGAAGATTACAAATATAACTGCTTAACTAATATTAATCCAATAGGGAAGCAAGGCACATAGAAAGGGTATACAGCTAGCATCATTAACCTTGGCTTATTTATATGTTGTGACTTGTGTCTAGATGTTCCCCCAAAGCCTCATGTGGTCATATGTGGCTTTTTGGAGGTGACTATATCTAGGGTATGTGCTGTTAGCATCAAGGATGTAATACTACTATTAATTCATGGTGTGATGCTAAGATTAAGGTTGCTCCACCTTGGGTGTGTGTGCTATCTGCCCTAAGGGTGAGTAGCTTGGATAAGATAAGAGACAGAAAGAGGATCCTTGCTTCTTACTTACATCTTGGGGCATGCAACTTTACTACTTTGCTGCCTGTTTGTCTTCTGCGATGCCCCTCTGCCTTGGAGCCAGGCAACTGAAACCTTTAGAAACAGTAAACCAAAATAAACCTTTCCTCCTTTGATTTTGGATGTTAGGTATTTTGTCTCAGCCATGAGAAAAGACACTATGACTTCTAAAACATTCATTTTTGGGAAGTGATGGAATCAGTCGTTCTGGTCATCCACCTGGGCATCTGATGCATATCTGGACTCAGTGAACTAGATGGCACTGATTACAGCATAATCTCAGGTTTTTGTTTATCCCTTAGGGAGGTATGTAAATCTGGGCAACTTGAGGCCTTGCCTTCTTCAAATGTGGCTCCAACCACAGACCTGAAGCATTCTCGTCTTCTGCACTGACTCGCTCAATGGAGGGCCCATTCCTGTCTAACTGCCTATTAATTTTTGTCTGACTTAGCTGCCCAAAATATTGGGAATGTAAACTGGTAAACCATTACGGAAATCATTGTAGAGGTTCTACAAAACATTAAAATTAAAAATTAGGTATTAGAAATTTAATTCTATTAAAAGTAGAAATTTCATTTGACCCAAAAGGGTAATTCGTGCCCATGATTGTAATAGTACAATTCAAAATAGCTTATAACATTAAAAGTATTTCTTTATTTTTGTGTACAATAAACTCCACACTACACAGTTACCCTAATCTAGTGGAAAATTCTTTACTTTTGTCTTTTCCAGTTTGGCAGTATGAACCACAGGTTTTAAACCCATGACTTGCCTCCCTGGTGATGACATATCTACCATCATTGTGCAATTGTATCCACCAACTTAGCCAGAGTTCCTTTTATTTTCAGTGTTGATGGGTGTGAGGGTGACAGTGTGTAGATTTTCATGTGAACTAGATATCTCAGTCTGGTCTTTCTTTTGGTAATGCAGTAAGGTACTCCCATCTTGCTACTCATAGCAAGCAGGAGCACAATCTGATTGAAGGGAAGCATGTCATGTGTAATTGCAACCATCTAAAACTTCCTTTCCTTCAACCAAGGGATGACAACATTAATACCTGCTGGAATGAAGAGAGAGATTCGTTTATGAAGCTATTCTATTTCAAAATTTAACTTTTGTCTTCATAAAGTGTTCAAACATTTTCCAACAAATATTTACTAAGCAGATATATTTTCAAGTATTAGTATGAAGTTGTAGTAGGAGGTGAGCAGAACCAATAGGAACTGTGACTTAACAAATCTTAAAATCTAGAACAGATATGTTGGTATGAGTCACAGGATACAATTCCACGTGTAATTACAAGTGCAAAAATGTTTGTATTGTTACACTTTCACTTACATTTCACTACACACATGGTTTGATTTTGACACTTACAGGAAAAAAAATGCTTTATTATTTTAAAAATGTTAGCTTTTTCTATGCCGAATAAATTCTTTTTAATATGGCATCCAGTAACCAAAATAATTCTTAGAAGAATTACCCACTAAACTGAAAAAAAGATATCTACCATTATCATGAAACTCATACTTGGGTTTGCAGATTTCCTGTGGTAATATTTAACCAACCTAAGTACAAAGCCAAAGAGTAAACTTAGCTTTATTTGACAGGCTAAATAGTGCTTTGAAGAGTTCAATCTATCTCTTGTCATGAAAGCAGTACCTGTTAACATATTCCAAGTTGTAGTTTTAGGCATCTACAAGATTCTTTACACAACAAAGATGTGTTCTTTTCTTCTCAAAAGCTTGTTTCAAATGTCTACTTAGCTACTGACATTTAAGTGAATATCTCTCAGGAGGAGTCTTATAAATGTCAAGGGTTAACTCTAGTCATGTACCTTTCCCCACTTTACCTCTAAATTTCTATATAAAACGTAATAGGTCTCTGTTTTAAAATCTTATGTCTCAAAGGTTTTTATTGAGGCCACACTTGTTGCAAGATCCCAATATATGCTTTGAAGGAAAAGGCAAAAATTATGGAAGATACTATTATAATCCTGACTGCCTATTCCGATTAAATTTCTTTGTGCTATAATAAAATAAATATGACATCATAGTAGGGTTTTCTTAAGTGGATTTTTAATGTATTAAATGATCGATCCATCTCCTACAACTGAAAAGCCTAATATAAAATGCTTACCCTGTACTTTAGAGGTTTCCTCAGTACATTTTATTTTCACTTGTGAAACTGGACTTTGCTGTAGAAGATACAGTGATTTCCCTAGCATTTCTTGAAATCTGCTTATCAAATATTTTCCACATTCACAAAAAAGAAACTTGAATTTAAGAGCTAATTGGGCATTTAGCTAGTGATTTTTCTTCAAAATCATAATGATCTTTTTCTATAGTGACTTTTTTTCACTTCTATGAAAATAGGAGTATATTGATGTGTGGAGAAAATTACATCATATTAACTCATATAAGTAGGTGATGTAAGAGAATATAAGTAACAAGACTGAACTAAGGTTGTAGAAAAAAAGGTGTAGCATAAATTGAAAATATCAGCAGTCTCTGCCTAGCACTATAGTTTTTGACCCACAATGAACCAAGTACATCTGCAGAGAGCCGTTTAGAAGTAATATTTTGGTTTTTATTCTGCTCTGTTTTGTTTCCCAGGGTTTGCCAGCTGACTGATCTAATTGTTAGTGACAATCAAAGCCTTTTCGTATAATTTTAATTTTGTGGATTTTTTGCTATGGAATTTTAGAAAAATTTAACGCTGTTCATGTGAAATTCTTGTAATTATTCACTAGTAGAAAATGTTCTCTGGCAATTCATGAGTTATCCCAGGATACCTAGTTAGTCCTCAGGCAATGGGTAGTTCATGTGGAGGAAATAGCATGCTGATTTGCAGTTATAATTGAAGAAAATTACTTGAGAGGATTCTGACAGCATGGAAAATAGGCCAATTAGTTACCCAACTCTCATCCTCCTGTGATTCATGATTGTCTCCATTTAATTTTGCTGTCACTTATGAAGTGAGGTTAAGAATAGATTAGCTTCTTTTAGCCACAACTTATAATTAGCTTATTCTGTTGTTTCTTCTTTTTTAACAGTATGATTGGGTTTAAAAACCTGTGATCTTCAAATTTGTATTTAGGAGTTATTCATCATAAAGCATAAACTAATGCTTACAACCACCTTTCTCAGTGCCAGAACCTAACAACCATGCTCCTCACAAAGGATGATCAAATATGCTACTTTGAAACAATTAAAATCAAAGCCAGGATTATATAATAAGCTTTGACCAAGCGGATAGTATTAATGTTTTAAAGTCAATTATAGAAAATTACACGTTAATTACATGAACATAGGTTAAAACATGAGCAGAATATGGAAAAATCCCCAACAAAATCAAATCTAAGAAATCAACATTTTCCTTCATGCTTCTTTTACTTTTAATTATGTCAAAACATTACTTGTCCTTCTTAATTTTTTTTTTTTTTTTTTTTTTTTTGGTACTGTGGATCAAGCTCACAACCTTGCACTTGCCAGGCAGGTATTTAAGTCACTGAACTAAATCCCTGGCCTTGTGTTTCTTTTGAGAGAAAATGTAAAGATCATGAAAATAAGAATATTTCAGTTGATGAAGACAATGATAGGTCATTATAATCTTTCAAATTTTATATACTATGTCCCTAAGTTCACAGTAGGAACTATTTGTATTTATGTGGGCATGAGTAAATTATGAAATGAATGTGACTTTTCTAAGCTAAATATCCTACTACATCTAGAAAACAGGTTATTTTTATCACTCTGGCTTGTACATTGTCTGAAGCAACCTAGTTTAAATTATTTAGTTAAATCCCTTCAAAAGATATTGATAAGGAATTATAATCATCTATAGATTTTTTAAAAAAAGTTTTTCTACCTGTATCTTTGTATCTATCTATCCATCTTTCCATCAATCTAATCTCCCACCCATCTATCATTTATTGATAAAGTTTCAAATTAATTCATTTTAAAAATTTTCAACATATTTCAAGACTAAGATGAATTAAAACCCAAGAGAGGGGATCATTGATTTAAACTTGTCACCTGTTTGTTTGGGAAAATTGCTTGTGCAGTTGCTTCAATTTTCTCAACAATAACTATAAAATAGGGAAAAAGTGATAAGATTTAAGAGTATCTTTTGTTGAGCAGAGAAGTCCAGATATACTCAGACCAGGTGTGGAAACATGTAATATAGCTACATTAAATTGCCATTTAATACCTAGAAGGCCCCCTTACACACCTCTGAGACCAAAATTGATTGTCACTCTCACTCAGGAAATCCTTTGTTGTTGCTGCTTTTGTGTCTTTGCCTTCTTTGCTGCTGTTTTTGTTTTTAAAAAACTCATGGAGGATCTCATCCACATTTTGAAGATTGAATAAAGTGTTTGATTATAAATAAAGTCATTTGAATTACGTCTAAAATGACCACTTATGCTCCACTTATTCAAGCCAGAAAAAAATGAACTCTTGTCAACATCATCTTGCTTCTAAAGATTTTAATTAGATTCTGTAAGACATAGAACATAATACTGTGGACTGAAACAGCTTAGAGAAGAACATTTTAAATACCATCTGCAAAATCTTCTTTGAATTTTAATATTCTACAGGAAGATAGCATAAAAATTTGAACAGAAGTTCCTAATAAAAAGAGAAACCAATTATGCATCTTTATCAATTTCACTTTTTATCTCCCTCAATTATAAAAACACATTATGGAACAGATTACTCAACAAGCCAAAGAAATGATTTGAAATGCAGTTAAATTGCAAACATCCTTAAAAGATCTTCTTGCATTTCATGAACAATTTAAAAAAAAAGACGCTTTACAATATGAGAGACATAGTTCTTATTTTGTATTTTTTAATGATTACTTTTAGGTAGAATACAATTTATAAAATAGAGATGGGATAAGTTTTGATTTATTTTCAGAGAGGCTGTGTCCACATATGTTTCCTTCTTTTTGCATCAACATCCACTAGTGACATGATTATTCTAGATTTAAGTGCACAATTTATAGCAAAATATCATATTCCTTCTTTGAGGTAAACAGAATTAAATGGTTAAATAAATTTTCTTAACCTCAGAAAAATATATTACTGTTGAGAAATCAGTATTTGAGGATAGAATCAATGAGAAGAAAATTTTATGGATTGAAATAATGCACTTATTTATGTTTTACATTTAAGGTGAAAGAAAATAAAAACTAGAGGTTTACAAATTGTCAAAACTTGTCTTGATGAGGTAGGCGGAGCGTTGTGGGTTCGAGGCCGGCTTGGGCTACAACTCGAGCGCAAGGCCGGCCTGAGCTACATAGTGCGACCCTGCCTCAAAAAACCAGGGCCGGGAGTTTGGCTCAGTGCCTTAAGCGCCTGCCCTGGCAGGCGCGAGGTTGTGAGTTCAATCCCCGGTGCCGCAAAAAAAAAAAAAAAAAAAATTGTCTTGAAACTTAACTGAACAATAATAAATTGGAAAGAAAAATTTCAGTGATTGTTTTGCACATCAATTATAATAAGTTAAAATCTTTGTAGTGGTGTTTATGAACCATTTGTAGTTATTCTTCCCCCCAAACTATTTTAAATGATGAGAAATAAATTTTTTATGACCCTTCATAGGTAACCAATCATTTTGATACAAAAATTGGAATGTGAAATATTTCATTAAACAAATTATTTGACAAGTTTTAAAACAAAATAGCACTTTGTGTTTAACTTTTTCAGAAAGTATATGTAAATAGATTTGTAAATTTATGTGGGAATAGATCCTAAGGAAATTATTTTAATGTATATTCTGTCTTGCTATCAGGAGTAAAGTAAAATGTGCAAATAAATAGTAAAAAGACCTGTTATCAATGTTATATTATATGGATGCCATATTATTAGTGTGGTAAACATTCATTTAGTGTTCCATTTTGACACTGGAATTCAAATAGCTGCTCATCTGTTACTACATTTGAGTATTTCAGTGGCTTAAGTAATCTAAGAAGCAAGGTTGGTTTTTAAAATAGATTTTAACACAAATTTTGATGGTGGTATCCATATAGATGTATTTCATAACTTCCCCAACCACCATTCACTTCATAATGAAAGTTATCATGGCTGTATAATTTATCATACAAAAGAAGAAACATTAAACCATGAAAAAAGACAATTATTGTAACTAAAACTATGTATTTCTTTTATTAACCTACAGGTGGGTTTCACTTTGTTAACGAATTGATAGAATAACTTTCAAAAATGTATGTAATTTAAGGCAATATTTTATTTGTGCCAGATAGCTAAAGATTAAAACTGACATAAACACAGTAGTTATTATTTGAGCATAGTCACATAATTTTGACAATTTCTTGGCTCTATCTCTACATCATCATATCATTGTATTTATCCCAATGAAGTATTTTTATATGGTGTTATTTTTAATCATAATATTTTCCTCAATTTCCTTTACAAGTTGCATTTTTGAAATAGTGAATGTGAAAATTTTAATGTAGTCAATTAACTTCTCTATAGACTACAATATTTTTATCTAGGGGAATATTTCTATAGCTTTGAGGTGCCTGATAAGTGCAGAATAAAAGTTTTGTTCACGTGAAGTCATTTACAGTGTCATCTTTATCTTTATTTTCTAATTTTGTAATGTATAAATATTTAGGCTCAAACAGTTTCACAGGCCCTTTCTTAAAACATTTGACTTCCTTTTAAACAATGTGAGTTTCACTCCAACAGACAAGACTCCATAGCCAGAGAGACTTCAAATTATGTCTTTGAAATTTGTCTACCTTGTTACTCACAGAAGTTCAAGATGTTTTTCATTTTTCTTACTGGTATATCTACTATAATTTAATTATAATTTCTAAATGTTTTTGAACACAATACAGCTACTATTTAGTGAACTCACTGATAATGAATAGGTCAAGGCAATTTTATTTTTTTATTTTTTATTTTCTTTATTTATTTATTTATTTTTTTGCGGCACCAGGGATGGAACTCACAGCTTCACGCCTGCCAGACAGGCGCTTATGCCACTGAGCCAAACTCCCGGCCCTAATTTTTCGAGGCAGGGTCGCACTATGTAGCTCAGGCCGGCCTTGCGCTCGCATTGTAGCCCAAGCAGGCCTCGAACTCACAATGCTCCTCCTACCTCAGCCTCCCAAGTGCTGGTATTTTTTATTTTAAAGAGAATAAAATCAAACCAAACAAAACAGAATAAAGCTAATCAGAACAGAACAATGAAAGCGATAAAGTACTTCAAAACAAGATAACAGAAAATCAATAATGGCTACTATAATGTCTCTTGTTCCTTCAAAATGGCTTTCCATACCATCAGACAAAATAAAATCAAACAAAACAAAACAGAATAAAGCTAATCAAAATGAAAAAATGAAAGCATATTTTAAAGAGAATAAAACCAAACAAAATAAAAAAGAATAAAGTCAATTGAAAAAAAACAGTGAAATTGATACAGGATTTCAAACAGGATAAAAGAAATCAACAGTGACTATCATAATGCCTCTAGTTATTGTCAATGCAATTTTATAACAGCATGATTTAGACAGTATCTACTTTAACAGTTTGAAATTTGTAAAGTTCAACTGATAGACAACTCAAAGTTTGTACTGAAAAGTGCAACAATATTTTATATGCACCATCAATTTTCATGTGAAAAACCTGTAGTTTACTTAATTTACCTTGTGAGCATTAAAATACTCATAAATTTTAATAATTTCATCTTCTTTTTTTACAGCTGAGCTGTATCCCCGGTCCTAATAGATCAAATATTAGAGTACACTTTAATGCAATAATGAAGTACTATTACATGAAAATCAAATCAAAGTGTATTTCTGTTTATGTTTCTATTTTAATTAATTTTACCTTTTGATTGATACATAATATTTCTATGAGTATACTGTGATGTTTTCAATCATGTATGACTGGGTCTTAACAAGTAGGCTAATTTGCATACTATCACACTAAAATTCTGTCACTTTTAAATGATGAACACAGGTATTCCTCATTTAATGACAGAGTTTTGTTCTAGGTCGTTAAATGGAGTTCTGGTTCTAAGTAGTCAGCAATTAGTTTTGTTCTAGTTGCTAATTTAGGAATTCTGTGTCGTATGTACATTACAATATTCAGACCAACATAATTGTCAAAAGAAACTTTGAATTGATCACTTTGCTTTCATTTACCTAATTTACATGCAGCACTGCAATAAATAACAGAAAATAAAACTACAGTACTGTACTTTAGAGTATGATTAGCAAAAAATAAATTATGCAATACTGTATTAATAAGACATTCTGTACAAAAAAGATATTGAGACCCTAAAAACAAGATGTACAGAACTGTACAAGAAAAAAGACAGGTGGTGTGTCCAAATAGCACATGTCAATCTTAAGTTTGAACAGTCATTAAACAGGTAGGTCATGAAGTGAGGAATATCCCCACATGCAAGGTGCTCTCTTCTGGACCTTCCTATGTTTGTTGCAAAACTATAATTGCTAGCCAAGATTTTGAAACAGCTTAAATATCCATCAACTGATGAACAGATAAAGGAAAACATAGTACATATACAACATAGAATACTAAGCAACAATAAAATATAGCATGAAATCCTGTCATTTGTGACAACATGAGCAGAACCAGAGATCATTTTGGTAAGTGAAATAAATCAGACACAGAAAGACAAGTTCCACATGATCTCGATATAGGTGAAAGAAACTACCAATCTACTAGATGTCTGGTAAGAGATTTGTGCTCTAAAATTGAATGAATTTTAGGAAGAATGGAGGTCAAGAACAGAATATATTTATTGAGAGAAAGCAAGCTTTTGTGTGAGACAGAGGGACAGAATGGGTCCAAATTGGGTTGCGAAAGATTATGTCTTTGGACTTTTATAGAACAAAACCACAAAGTGTGGCAAGTCTAAGGTAGGGGAAGTATGGGAACTTGCAAGATGGGCATGAGGTGGGACAGAACTATGGCCAATCAATAAGATTAATTGCTTATATAAAATTCATTAAATCGAGGACAAATGGGGAAGTGAGTCTCACATAGCAAGCAGGCATGAATACAGAGAAGTGCCTGTTTTGGTAAGGGGTTGGCTTAGTGACTTCTGGCTTCCCCAGGGTGATAGAGACCTATTTATCATATCAGTCCCTGATGTTTAACCTTAGGAAGTATGTGCGTGCATTTGTCTTATCTTTTGTCTTGAGGTCTAACCCACAGTGGAGGTGTGTGTCTCCCCCACAGTTGCAAGGTATCTGGCCTTCTGCACAGGCTCCTTTGAGGGCCCAGCCCTGTCTGGCTGCCTAAAATATTTCTAACTAACTCAGTTGCTTGCAACAATCCCACTCACATATGGAACTTAAAAATTGATCTCATAGAAATTGAGAATAGAGAGTAGTTACTAGATACCAGACAATGTCAGGGAGGTGATGGTTTTGGAGAGGGTGATCAATGGGTGGTGACAGATGGAAGCAAAAGCTCTGATGTGCTATTGCACAGCATGTTGAGTATATATAACAATAATGTACTGTAGATTTCAAAACACTAGGAAAAGAATTTTGAAAATTTTCACCATCAAGCAATAATAAACATCTAAGAAAATAAGTATTTAAATTAATTTAGACTATAGGCCTGGGACTTACCTGGGCCTACCTGGCACTCCAGAGGCTCTGAACTCCTTGCAGGCAGACTCAAGGTCCGGGTGACACCACACTCGGGGATACACTCCATCTAGCTGTCTGGGTCTGGGAGGTCTTGGCCCCCACCCAGTAAGGCGGAGGCTCCAGCAGCACACTCCAGGAATGCACAGAGGATCCAGCTCTTCCCAGACCCACAACTCAGCACAACCCAACAGGGGAACATCTGGCCAGCCTCACAGGACACAGAGGTACTGAGCCTAGCCCATTCCAGGACCTCAGTGCTGCTCATCAGGGACTGGTCAGCAGGGCCTTGGAGAGCTTGGCCTCTGCCAATCAGAGCACAGGGCGTGAGCTCCACTGTTCTGGGGTACAGCCGGTACGGTGGGTCCTAGGGGTCGTGGGCCTGCCCAGCCAAAAGGAAGGCCCCAGCACTGTAGATCTGGGACTCACCCAGGCTTGCCTGGAACTCCAGAGGCTCTGAATTCCTTGCTGCCAAACTCAGGGTCCGGACGGTGCCACATTCTGGGGTATGCTTCACCTAGCTGCCTGCGTCTGGAAGGTCTCGGCCCCCACCCAGTAAGGCAGAGGCTCCACCAGCACACTCCAGGAGTGCGCCCTCACTAGCTGAGCACAGGGTCCAGCTCTACCCGGACCCGCAACTCAGCACAACCCACGAGGGGAACACCTGGCCAGCTTCACAGGACACAGAGGTACTGAGCTTAGCCCAGCCCAGGACTGCAGTGCTGCTCATCAGGCACTGGCCAGAGTAGCTGCAGGGCCTTGGAGAGCTTGGCCTCTGCCCATCAGAGCTCAGGGTGTGAGCTCCATCGTTCAGGTGTGCAGCCAGCACAGCAGGTCCCAGAGGTTGCAGGCCCGCCCAGCCAGGATCAAGGCCCCTGCACTGTATGCCTGGGACTCGTCCAGGCTTTCCTGACACTCGAGAGGCTCTGAACTCCTTGCAGCCAGAATCAGGGTCCGGGTGGCACCACACTCCAGGGTATGTTCCACCTAGATGCTTGGGTCCAGGAGGTCTTGGCCCCCACTCAGTAAGGTGGAGGCTTCAGCAGCACACTCGGGGAGTGTGACCTCACTAGCTGCACAGAGGATCCAGCTCTACCTGGTCCCACGACTCAGCACAACCCACCAGCAGAATGACCGGTCAGCTTCGCAGGACACAGAGCCACACAGGTCCCAAAAGAAAATGACAAAGTGAAAGAGCAAGAGGCAGTCTCAATTCCCTAGCTCACCGAGAACAAACCCAAGAGACACTGAAATGGAAGACACTGAGAGTCACACAACTGAACTTTCTGAAATGATAGTAAATTCAGCAAAGAAACAGCTCAATGAAGCTATAGAGAATCTCAAATCAGAAATAATCTCTCAGATAAAAGATGAAATGACAATCATTATGAAAGAAATGTGTGTATCTAAAGAAGAGCAAGTTAAAAAAATACAAGAACATAAAAAAAGATGGAAACTTTGAATGAACAATATAAGACACAAATAGAATGCATGAAACAGATTCAAAGGGAAATGCAGGAAATTAAAAATTCCATGGAAAGTTTGAAAAACTTCTTGAATGAAGCTGAAGATAGTATCTCAGATCTTGAAGACAGCATGGGAGCTTATGGCCACAAAAGAAAAGATCTCTTAAAAATAGTAAGGAACCAAGAAATAACAATTCAACAGCTGCAAGATGATGCCAAGAGAAATAACATAAGATTGATAGGCATAAATGAAAAGGCAGGGGTCAATACTAATGACCTGCGAAGACTATACACAGAAATAATAGCAGAAAGCTTTCCAAACATGGGAAAAGAATCTGAAATACAGGTAACTGAGGCATACAGTACCTCAATTAACCATAACCAAAATAAATCTTCACCCAGAAATATAATAATAAGGTATCAGAAATACAGCACAAGAACAAAATACTAAAAGCTGTCAGAGAAAAGAAACAGATCACCTAGGAAGGAAAGTCTATCAGAATCATGGCAGACTTCTCAACACAAACCTTTCAGTCAAGAAGAGCTGGGAGTGAAGTATTTCAAATCCTGAAAGAAAACAACTTTCAACCCAGATTGATGTACCCTGCAAAACTATCCTTAAAAATTGATGGAGAAATAAGATACTTTCATGACAAAGAACAACTGAAGAAATTTATGGCCACCAAACCAACACTACAAAGAGTACTGAAAGACACTCTAGAAAGAGACAAAGATAACTACAATCTTAAGAACAACAACAAAAGGAAACCACTAAGCAGGGCAAATAATTAAACAGAAAATGTAGGAAACCAACAACAGAAAGATATCATGACAGGAATCAGTCAGTACGTATCAGTTATATCAATCAATGTAAACGGTTTCAACTCACCAATAAAATGAAACAGACTGGCAGAGTGGGTTAAGAAACAAAAACCAACAATATGCTGTGTACAAGAAGCACATTTCACTCAAAAGGAAATTCACAGACTAAAAATCAAAGGATGGAAAACAATACTCCATGCAACAGGAACCCAGAAAAAAGCAGGGGTAGCTATTATGTTTGCAGACAATAAGAACTTCAAACTGAGAATGATCAAAAGAGACAAAGAAGGTCACTCTATACTTGTTAGGGGAAAACTTCAAGAGGAAGTGATTACAATCATAAATATATATGCACCGAATATGGGAGCACCCAACTGTGTAAGACAAATCTTAAAGGACAAGAACAACCAAATAAACTATAATACAGTTATAACAAGGGACCTTAACACCCCACTGTCACAGAGAGATAAATTAATTTAAACAATACTTAAAGTATACAGGTATCAAACATTTCATGGTAACCCATCGATGTATATAAATTTATATTCATATATAATTATCAGTTTTGAAGATGGATGAATGATGCCAACAGCCAAGGAATGCAGGCTCCCTTCAGCAGCATTTAAATTATTATGGCTCATGAAGATGTTACAATGTATACAATTCTCTGTATTGTGAGAAATATCAACCCCAGGAAAATATTTTCAACCATATAAAATTTATGTGTACCTATTGATAAATTCAAGATTTAACATAATGTGATCTTTACTCATTATTAAAAACACAGATTATATGATCCGGAAAAATTGCAAAAGTATCCAATTTTGTTTATTTGAAAGTCTTGTCACTTTCTCTTAAATTAGCAAGCTGAAAAATGTCAAAATCTGTTGCTTTTTAAAATTTTTTCTACTATCCTTCTGGATATTCAGAATTATTTCAGATAATGCATAGCTTTCACTGTTTCCTCGATTCCTCAACTAAGATTATAGTTTCAGCTATTATTCTAGTTTCATTTGTTTTGTAAATGAAGATTAAACTATTTTTCTCACACATGTTAAGGACATGACCTACCACTTAAACAACCTTAACCCTGAATTTCATTTTGCTTAAGAAAAATTTATGGGATGTAGCCTATAAGGAATGCTCCTACTGTCCTGAGTATAATCAGGAAGCAGAGTAGTACTTTATTGATCCAGATATTATGCATGTACTTTCAGATAGCTATGAGAATAATTTTAACGGTAAACTTTTTCTCTCCTAAGTATTTGTACTTTTCTTAATCTTTTATATTTTCTTTTATAAACATGGAGAGTCATGATTTTCTTGTTCTTGTATTTTAATGAATTAGAGCCAAATGTTTTATTAATTTTGAAAAATTTCATGTTCACTTTTGATACCTGTTATGATTTAGTTCTAGAATATCCCCCCAAATTCTCATGTGTTCAGAAGTGAAGCTTTTGAAAAGTGAATGGAATATTACAGCACTGTACCTGACTTGTTGTTAGGAGGTAGAGCCTGGTTGGAGGTGGGTCACTGGGGGCATGACCAGGAAAGGTACATTCTTGTCTCTGGCTCCTCATCTCTCTTTCTACTTCCTGTCCACCATGATGTATGCAGCTTTCCTCCACCCTTTCACAATGCCATTCTACTATGCTCTTCCTCCTTTGGAGTCAGCTGACTCTAGAATGAATCTCCTAAATATCATAACCCATGTAAACCCCTTTTCCATTTACTTGTGAGTGTCAGATATTGTGTGCAAGCAATGATGAAAGTCACTAAGGAAATATCACTTATGCTTTCAAAACTTAGAAATGTATAGATTTGAATACATTTATTTTCTCTTATTTCAATAGTATTTTGAGTTAATGAAAAATTTTGTATACATACTAACCACTTTAAAATGTAAACTTTATATAGAACTTTTAAATTGGAAACATTTCACATTCCTTTTGCTATGTTTCACTAACTGAATGATTCAATGTACAATGATATTTCATAAGCCATAAATATGATCTAATTACATATTGGAATAAGTTGCTTATCACTGATTATTGAAAGAAGAGCAAAACAGGGCATGATACTGAAAATGATTCTATTTAGGCAAGATTGAATACACACATTAGAGATAAATCTACTTAAAAATCATTGAGCATTGCATTCCTAGTATGTTATGTGACTAGACCTCATTCTGACTCAGAGTAAGGAATAGTGAGATAAGTCAAAGTTAAATTATTTTTATAAAGTATTGTACAATGGAATAATAATAGAATGCTAACAATAAGAGATAAGCATAAAACATGACAAAGATTATGTAATGAAATAATAAACCACAGCCAAATCATTTAACTTATTCTTTTGACTATGCATCTAAAAACTTCAAAAAGCAGCCAGTAAATATTTAAATGAAGGAATCAATTACTTAAATGTGCATATATATGTGTATACAGAGCAAAGATTTTGTTATAAAACCAATTAAAATAATGAAAGTAGAAAAATATACATGATAAGCATAAGTAGGAAGCCAAAAAATCAGTGCTTTGTAAATATTATGAATCATGATGTAGATCTATATTCGTCCAAGCAAAACGTTCATCAGTTTTTTAACAACCATTGAACACAAAAACTGCATGCATACCATTATGCTATTGCACTATTACACATGTGGGAAAATAAAACTGTGTTAAAATGATGATGTATACTAGGTAGAAAGAAGTGGGGTTGAAAAATACGTCATTGATTTATCTGTCTTTTCTAGTTTATCCACAGTAAAAAAAGTAGATTAGGAAGTATAGTTTCCCTTGGTAACCACTTTCCCAGGTTGAAATCTCAGCATGTGTCAAGTATTAGCTGTGATAATTTGGAAAGCCACTAACTACTCTACATGAGTTTCCCTGCATATAATATTGGAATAATAGTATAAGTTACGTAGCCATAAAGCAAAAATTCAGAATTCAAAGATTTTTAAGTGCCAACATGATACTATTTTTACATATAAATATAAAAGGGGAAGAAGTTTTAATTTCAGCATTTTAATAGCAAATCAAAACAACTTGATTCACAAGTTTTACTTTTTTATATATGTTGATGAAGAGCAATAAATGATTGCCTTAAAACTATTTATCATGTAATGATAGGTATAGAAAATATTTATTTTTGTCAGTTTGTAACTTTCATTTAAAACAAAACGAACAAATGATACACCTACTACACATACAATTCATGCCCAAATACCAAGAGGAAAATTTTCCTCCATGATAACACAAAGCAAGGACAGGTTTATCACAAAGCCAAGTTGTGCTCAATGAGAAAACACATGGCTTTTCTTCCCATACTTGAATAACTTCTCTTCATTTTAACTACCCAACAAGTAGCACGTGATAGAAACAATTTTAAAATAGTCCGACAGTTAGCCAGTTTTTTAGAATTGATCATTCCTTTTCTGTTATCAATACAAATAATTAATTCTCAGCATAAATCAATGATTTAAACTAATGTAATTCTTTCAAAAAACCACAAATAAAATTTGGACTAAACTATTTCTGTTGCATAAATTATCCTTCAGAGATTCATATTATAAACATGGTTAAAACTAGCTGTCCAAATGTGTATCTGTCTTCTCAAAAGGATAGTATTAACAGAATTATGGAACAAGGCATTTGGATTTCACAGTCTTTTGACATTCTCTTTGAGCATTGTCACAACACAACAGGGAAGTTGCTTTCCTTTAATCACTAGTTTATGTCATAGGTGGCTTCTTTGAAAGGTCAAAGCATTCCCAGATGATGCTGCCTATTAAGCGACTGAAGGCACATACAATCACATAAATTAACAAACCATTTTGGTAATTAGCCTCCTTTCTTCATTTGGAGTATATTCAGTGTTGATCTGAGAATCTATACTTTTGAAAGAAGAGGAAAAAATAATAAAATAAGCCTGGGAATAATAGAAAAAGAGAATTAGAAAACTGAGATTTAAGTGCTTCTCCTATATGTTACATTTTACTTTTGAAAAGCTTCACTAAATGGGAGCATAAATTAAATAACTATACTTCTTCCAGACATAACACAAAATTTCAAGAGGATATACTCAGACACTTCCACTTAATTTCTAAGAATCAAGAGCTTGCTCATCAGCCCCAAACTTTCCCTACTCCTTCCTCCTGAAGGATCTCACACTGAAGAGAAAAGTTAACCCAATTTTAAAAATCCAAACCCTATTACTATGCACAAATAATACATACTAATAAAAAACAAAAAATAAAAATCCGTATTATTAACTTTATAAAATGTTATAAATAAATGAATTTAGAGCTGGAAAAATAAAATGGGGTGGAGAGAAGAGGGAAAGAAGAATTGAAATGTGTTATGCTCATGTACCAATTACAGTGAATGTAATCATTATGTACTCCAAACGTACACTAATAAAAGTAAAAAACGTGTTAAGAATGGAATGCAAAATTCAGATTAAGATAAATCAATCACAGTAAAAATGAAAGATTCATCATTCTTTGACTTTGTTTTTAATGCAAAAGTCTAGATGTACTCAAGTGAGACCAAAGTGCAGCTAGACGTGTGTGCAAAGAAAAGAAAAGGAATTAGATCTATGTCTAATACAGTCCTGTCATTAAATTCTGAAGTGTGCTGGGGTTACCAACGTATTCTCTTTTTAGAAAAACTGGCAATAAAAGCATAGTTCATTCAAATATTAGTGAGTTATTCTTTGTGCCATGTAATAAAAGTTAAAGAGGAGAACAAAAACAACTTTTGCTTTGAAGAAAGTTAATGGTATTTCATTAACAAACTGTAAATAGTAACAGTATAAGCTGGATGGGAAGTTGCTTTCACAGGCCATAAATGCTTAATGTTTATTACCAATAAAAGTCAAAGGAGCATTTAGTAAAGCAGTCCACCAAACAAACATTAAATACTTTAATGCATTAGCTTCAGTGGACAGAATCAGGCTATTTAATTAACAATGAGTAATCTGTCAAGCTTTGATTCACCACAAATGATCTGCGGCTTAATGCAAGATGATAGTTTTTGAAAGCCAGTGATGAGAACAAAGGCAAGTTCGAGGGTAACAAGATGATACTGTTGAAAGCAGGGATGAGAATAAAGACCGATATTAGGGTAATTGAATCTCAGAACTAAAAGTAGAAGCATAGTTGCTTTATTTTGGCTGATGTGGTAGAAACAAACTGGTTTTGCTTCTAAACTGTATTTTTTAGAGTCAGATTCTTTTCTACCTAAGCTTCTGTTTCTTCATCTACACAATGAGTCCTATTTCATTGGATGCCTAACAAGCATTTCATAGCATATACATTACCCTGAGATATAAGGAGCATTCACATAAAATTTCAAAAAGCATTTACAAATTCATAAGTAAATAGCAATAAATTAATTTTGATTTGCATACAGTATATATATATTTATACTTATTTTTTATTATGTTGTGTTAGCAATAGAGAATAGTTATGCTTGCTTTGGGGAATTGGTAGATGAATACAACATCTTGATCAATTTTAATATCTCTTTTGCTTTTCCCTTTATCTTCCTCTTGACTGACTTCCTCATATGTAATTTGACATTATTTCATTCTTTTATCTCCTTCATTGGTTTTGAACATATTTGTACATTCTACTTCTGTAACTAGTGTTATTTCATAAGAATATATGTATTATGCTATGAAATTAATTCGAGATCCAGGGGAAAGACACAGATTACCTTTAGTCATATACATTTACTACAAGGGCAGAGAAGACATTATCTCATTTCCACTTATCACCAGAGATCTCATAATTCCTAACATTGGGCTGTATACTGATATGGAGAATAAACAAGAAAAATCATTATCGTTTGGAGTAGCCACCTGAACTGAGTAATACAACATACTTTTATTAATCTCACATTATACCGCCCAAGAAGTTTGATTAATTTGTTTTATTATCACTCATTGGGAAAGAGTTATATCAGACAATCTCAGAAGTCATTGGCTATACTTGTGCCCAACTAATTGATGGGCACATTCTGCTAATGAAGCTAGTTTTGTCTAGATCAGCAAATGCATTTGTCTCACACCAAACATTACACGAACCAAAGTAGCTTTGGCAAGAAAGATCCTGTTGGTACCGTCTTTAAAATACACAAATTAGCTTAATAAAGGTTGAAAAGTTTTATGGAGATAGTTTCACAGTACTTATTATGGAGATACAGCACAATTCTGCATAATGTACTAAAGAATTTTTATGTTAATTATTTTAAGAACCTTGTGAGATAGTCAACTTATTTTTATGAGAAAAGTGAGGTTTTCAAAAAATTATCAAATAGTCCAAAACTAAATGCTTAGTTAATGACATTAACAGAATTTGAAAACAAATTTAACCACCCTTCACTCTATGCTTCAATTTTCACTTAATATCAACAGTCCTTCCATTAGTCAGTGATGTTACGTAAATTGCTCTCCCACTTCTAGGTCTTTATTTTCTTATGCCTAAATGAAAAATTGAATTACATTATCAATTATCACTAAAAATTTGCACAGATAATTCTTTTTTATTTAAATTTTTGTATGAAAATTTATACATCATGTAATATAGAAAACAGTAGAACTACTCTTCAAGAAGAAAGACACAGGGCTGGGGATTTAGTGCAGCAGTGTAAGCGCCTGCCTGGCAAGTGCAAGGTCGTGAGTTCAATCCCTGGTACCAAAAAAAAAAAAAAAA
The DNA here is from genome assembly GCA_004363535.1 of Dasyprocta punctata. Classification (NCBI taxonomy): domain Eukaryota; kingdom Metazoa; phylum Chordata; class Mammalia; order Rodentia; family Dasyproctidae; genus Dasyprocta; species Dasyprocta punctata. The sequence continues at coordinate 10,522 of RJWM01001528.1, read as the reverse complement.
AAAGAAAAGAAAAGAAAGCCACAGAGTCTCTGCTAATGTTTTTCCTCATTCTTGAACTTTCTTCCTATATATATATATATTTGTCTAAATTCCAAAACCATGCTCAAATGCCACACCTCCCATTTGCTTTTCTCTGATCTCATAAGCCATAAAAAGTCCCTATTCTTGGGCCGGGAGTTTTGGCAGATATTCGCCTTGCTAAAAAAGGAAAACTAGTGCCCAGGGTTTAGCTCAGTAGCACAAATACCTGCTTGGCAAGTGCAAGATCGTGAGTTCAATCCCCAGTAGCAAAAAGTAAATAAATAAAATGAAATAAAATGATAAAATAAAATCCCTATTATTGTTAATATTTATAATATTTAATATGTAGGTATTTATGACTGTTATTTTGTGCCCTCTTTGAATAAATACCCTAACTTTTGTGAGAGACTGGATATTCCTGGAGAATAAGAACTCTCAAATTTACTCATAGGTCCTCCACAATATCTTGCACAAGGTCAGATATATCAGGAACAGGTATAAAAATTAAGTTACATATATATGCAAACTCCAATCAATAGGTAATTGAGCTGTGGTATAAAAGATTCTAGCACTGAAAGTGTTTGTTAGAAATAGTAAGCTAAGAAAGGCGGCACATAATTGCAATCCCAGGACTCTTGGAAGTTGAGGCAGGAGAATTACAACCTCAAACAGCTCTGGCAATTTAGTTGCCTTCATGAATTTCTATCCCAAAGTAAAATTAAAATTATATAAAATCAAAAAAGGCTGAGTTATATATAGCTCAGTGAAAAGATTCTGGGTTCAATACTACAAGAGACAAAAAAAAAAAGAAACAAAAAAGGAAGAAAGAAAGAATAATAATGTGAACTGTGAGTTGTAGTCATGCTATAAGTCATAGAATTCATCCCAAAGTGTGCTTAATGAAAAAGGAAAATTACGAGGTCATACAAGCGAATAGTTCTGTTCTCTGGGGTCGTATCTGCTTTTAAGCAGTACAATAGTATTAGGTCTCTTCAACATATGCTTTTGAATTTATTGATCTGTCCTACTCTGTGTGTCAGTCATATTTTCAGCCAAGTTCACTTTATGCTATTGGAAATCAGTATAGGGGTCACAAAACTTAATTCTTTAAACCAAGGCAACCAGCATATTGATGGATCTCCAGCAATACCTCCTTGTGTTTTATTTTTCCACATTAGCTTAAACATGCATTCCTGAATTAATCATCCTGGCCAAGAGATGGGATAACCAAATGGATTAAATACATTAAATAACAGTCCTTGGGTCATATCAACTGTTTTTTGGCCTACAGCCAGAAAAAAAACAAGTAAATATGTTGGAATTCTCAGGGAAAGGAAAGCAGAGGTTTTTCAATCTTTCAGTTTAAAGTTCTGACAGATAACCATCAAGTAATGATTTCTCAGCTGGAGCAAAAGTGAAACTGGAGATTCACGGAAATGTGGTGGTGTCTTAGTTACTTTTTACTCGCTGCTGAGACAGAATGCCTCACACCCAAAATTAGGGAAGCAAAGGTTTATTTCTTACAGTTCTCGAGGGGTTTCAGTCCATATTCAGTTGGCTCCAAGGCAGCATGGTGTGGCGGAGCAGCCATTCATGGCGGCCGCCAAAGAGCAAGCCAACCGGTGAGAGAGAGAGAAGGAAGAACCGTGTTCCTCTCTTTCTTATGGTGAATGTCGGATCCATCCTTGGGCGGGTGCAGCACTCACATCACCAATCCTAGCGCCACACAGCAAACCAATCACGAATGCCAGACTCAGTCCCGTCCAAATTACAAGTCCTTGGAGGGACACAGGATCATCCAATACAGGTGGCTCATTTGTATTAACTTTATGTATACCTAATTTTATACTTATAAAACTGGAAAATAGTACAGATTTTGTTTCTGTCAATCATCTTGTGACTTATATCACTTTGAAGTCCACAAATAAATTCTTTTGTAGAATGTTCCTCAACTCAAGTTATTCTAAAAATTTCTAGTGATTGGGGAAAGTTTATTTTTGGCAATAATATATAACCATTGATATTTCAGCTCTCACTTCCTCATATCAAACAGTTTATATTGTCAATATTTTTCTTATTCCTGATTGAGGTAATTTTAACTTTAATCAATTAATTCTATTCTATTAATGTCTGTTGAGCTTTTTTAAAGTATATATGTTTCACATTGTACTTGATGAGTATCTTGGGGGAAATACACTAGACGACACAAATCCTATTTCTCCTCAAACTTTCACTCAGTAAATTGATATCCATTGGTGGATTTTATTTAGTTTATTACCAGGGTATTTCTCTATTTGTATTTCTCCACTGGCTTTTTCACATTCTGTTATTTGAAGTCTATTATGTGAGGCAGCAATCTTGTCTTTATTTATCTATCATTGAATAATTTATATTAATTTGGACTCACGTATATTTATTGAGTTAAGGCCTAATGTTACAAATGTTTTGATCCTCCAGTTTTTCTAGCTTTGGATTTTAAGTCCTTTTTCTTGACATTTGCATTTGCTTTTTCTTTTAGTATGTAGCTTTTAGGTTTTTAAAATTAAAATATTCATTTTGAGAAAATTATAGATTCTTATTTAATTATGAGAAATAATTTAGATAATTTGCACATACCCTTGACCCAGCTAACTCAAAGGGAAGCATACTGTAAAAATCCTGAAAAATATTACAAACAGCATACTGGTGAGCTTTCTGGACACAATACACAACATTCACAATTTAAAGGAGAAAAGATTTCATTTGGTCTATACTATAAGGAAAGTAAGTGCCTGGTCAGCTGGCTTCTACCAGAAATCTCATATTGGAAAGTAGTTTTGGAGCAAAACTACTGAGTTCATGATGAACAGAAAGCATAAAGTGGACAGTGCCAAACAAGAAGGGGATGGGAACAATACATAGTACCCAAGGTCATGTTTCCATTAATCACCCAGACCCACAAAAAAAGTGATTCATTGATAGGTTAGACATTTCTTAAGTCTATCAAGTTTATGCAATTATGGTTAATGTTCAAAATCAGTATATTAACATACAATCCATTGAGTTTATTCAGTTTTCCTGAAACTTACTTGTCTTCATGTTTATGATTGTATACAAATGGTATATATGTGCATTTAATTACATGCCATTTTATTATATGTATAGTATTTTGTTTTGCAAGTCCGGATAGAGTTACATCACAAGTATCCCTAGTACTGTCTTTTTATAACTTCTGTCCCCAAATATCCAATCTAACTTTTCTATAATTTTTCTTGTTTTCCATTTCTAAAATTTTGTCAAGTATGTTATACAAACAAAATGAAATATTTTTAAATCTTGTAGGATTGGCTTATTTCATTAAGTTTAATTCCTTATATATTTGTCCGAGTTGTTGGATATATTAGCAATTTATTGTATTTCTCAGAAGTATCTCTTAGCGTATTCAGTTCTTAGTACTCTCATATCAGTCATTGTGGCCAAAATCAACTTTACATTCCTCTACAATTGTCCCATAATATTCGTTCTCACACATATTCCCTATATTTTCTTTTGTGCAACTTAGAAAATTCGAATAGTTCTTCTGTGTGCACGTACCATCTCTGGATTTATGCTCAATACCTACCTTCAGGAACCTGGAGGGACCTGATTTTAGTAATAGGTCTACAAACAGAGAAGTATACTAAGTGTGGGTTATGAGGAAAATTAGATTATCTTGAGCAGCAGCTGCCTCAAGGCAAGTCATTACAATTTCTTCAAGAAAGCAAGGTTAAAACCTTCATAGTGAAGCGGAAACACTATCTATACTTGAAGGTGGGAGGTCTCTTCAACTGAGCTGAGCTCAAAGAGAGGGCTATCCCATTGGCAAAAAAGACCCATCAGAAGGTAGAAGTTCAGTGTCCCTTGGTTAATTTGGGTCCTTTCATATGTCCCCATTTCAAATTTGTAGATCCTTCCTGGTCAATTTTTACTTAAGCAAAAGAAATCCTGTGGCCTGGGGAGTTCAATTTGCATTGCAATCTAGCCAGTCTTGGGATGAGTTTCTGGCTTTGCTTTTCAGAAATAAGTCCATGGTTACAGAAGATAAGGGTCATCTTCAAAGCACTCATAGAAACTTTCAAGTTAATTATTCAGATCTTGAGCTGTGAATTTGAACTCCTGTACACATTTTTAAAAAATGTATTCACCTTAGTGATATAAAGAACATATAATTAATATCATTATGTTCATTAGTCTGATAAAAATGCCTTATACACAGTATCTGGATCCTTGAATCTTAAGTAGTATATTAGAAATAGTTAATTATGACATTTTGCATATCTCCACTAGTATCACTTGCCATAGACAACAAATGCTCTCTTTCCTATTACAAATAAACTCACTGGCATGTTTAAATCTAGTAAGATATGAGTACCAATTCCAGAAACCTCAGAATTCTTAAAAATCTTTTTCCTTTAAAACCAATCTTACAACCAAATCTCTATTAGTTGGGGCTCCCCTGAGAAAAAAAATGAAAGGGATAGATGGATGGGTGGATGGATGGATGGATGGATGGATAAATGAATGGTGTCAGTTTGAGTGTGTGTGTGTGTGTGTGTGTGTGTATGCGTCTGTGAGTAGGCAACAGAGAATGAATATCATGTAAGTATGATTGTGGAAGTTAGTGGATCTCACTATCTGTATGCATCGAAGTGGAGATGCAGGTGAATTGATAGTACAATTGTAGTATGAGTCTATCAGTTCAAGTCTAAAGGTGTCCAGTTCAGAAAAATTCCGTCTTATCCAAGAAAGAATCAGTCTTATTTTTCTACCCATATTTTCAACTGCTTAAATGGAACTCGATCATGTTTGTGGAGGCAATTCGCTTTACTCAGTTTTTTAATTAAAATGTTAATCTAATCCACAAGCACCTTAACGGATACTTAAAATAATTTTTGAATTAACTTTTGGGCACAGGATGCTAAAGTCAAGCTGATATAAACATTAGCCATCACTCATGGCCTAAACATTCTACAGATTATTCAACTGAATGTACATTCAAGACATTTAGACTTAGGACACTTCTAGGTTTTTACTATTAAGGTAAAACTAATAGGAACATTTATACATATGTATATTTAAATTAATGTAAATTTTCATTTCTTTCAGCAATGAAATTAAATTGATTTGTTGTATAATTGCTATAGCTATATAGTAAGCCTCATCTTTCTATTCATTTTTTTAAAGAGAAAAAACAATGATACAGAATTTCAAAACAATAGATTAACAATGCTTAACAAATTGAATATTGTTATCTTTAAAGTATATGCTCAGATTAGAAGATGTAGGCATGAAATATTGATCAAACAATATAAGCACAGAACATTCTTTTCATGAAAAATTATATATATATATATATCTTATTCTTTCCCTTCCTTCTTTTCTCCTTTTCCTCATGCCAGTTTTTCTTCACCTTTCACAATATCTATTATATATTTTGAATCTTATTTACACTTTCAGTTTCTTACACTAGGGAGACTATATTATGTTGACACATGTGTGTCTCAAGTTGCATCCATTGACCTCTAAAATTCTTGAGTTTATAATTCTTTATAGCTGAGTAGTACTCCATTGTATAAAAATATCACTTCTTTTTAATCCATTCCATGGTTGATGGGCATCTGTGTTGTTTCCAAGATTTAGCTATTATACATTTTACTTCTATAAATATGGGTGCACATATATCACTGTGGTATGATGTTTTTAATTCTTCTGTGAAAATACACAGAAGTGGAATAGTTGGATTGAATGAAACCACTAATCTTAGTTTATTTGAGGAATCTCCATACTAATTTCCACAGTGGATGAACCGGTCTACATTATCACCAACAGTGGAAAGGGATTCACTTTTCCTCACAGGCCTGCTAGAATTTGTTACTAGTTTATTTCTTGATGATAGCCTTTCTTTCTGGGGTGATTTGGAATCTCAGTGCTGCAATTTTCATTTCACAAATGACTAGTGATATTGAACATTTTTTCATATATTTATTTGCCATTTAGATGGCATAGTTATAGTTTATTCTTTGACATGTGGAAAGCCAGTTTTTCTAGCACTAATTATTAAAGAGGCTATTTTTTTCTGGTGAACATTTTTGGCACTTTTTTCAAAGATAAAGTGGTTGAGTGTATTTGGAGTTGTGCCTGAATCTTCAAATCTGTTCAAATGGTCCTCAGAACTGCTTTTTTGCTAGCACCATTCTGATTTTATCACAGTAGCTTTGTAGTAAAATTTCAAATTGGAGATTTTGATGCCTTTTGCAAACCTTTGTTGCCCAGGATTTCTTTTGCTAGTCTAGGTCTCTTTTGGTTCCACATGGATTTTAGGAATGTTTTTTCTAGTTCTGTTAGGTATGTTAATGATATTTTGATCAGAATTGCACTAAATCTGTATAAGAACTTTGGGAGTATGACCATTTTTACAATGTTGGTTTTTCTTATCCATGAGCAAGGGATATCTTTCCATTTACTGATATCCTCTTTGATCTCCTTTTTCAGAGTGCTGTAATAATCAATATATAGATCCTTTACTTCCCTTGTTAAATTGATTGGCAATTATTTCATTTTTTGGATGCTATTGTGAAGGTTTTTTTTCCTCTAATTTCTATCTCAGTGAGTTTGTTATTCTGGTACAGGTAGGCTATTAATTTTTGAGAGTTGATTTTGCATTCAGCTATGCTACTGAATTTGGTTATTAATATAGAAGTCTTTTGGGTGAGTTTTTGAGGCCTTTTATGTAGAGCATCATGTCATCCACAAATAATATAATTTATCTTCCTCTTTTCCTATCCTTATTCTTTGATTTCTCTGTCTTGTCTAATTGTTCTGGCTAGTGTTTCCAGACCTATATTGAATAGGAGTGGTGATAGTGGACATCCTTGTCTTGTTGCTGATTTTAGAGTAAAGGCTTTCAGTTTTTGTACATTTAATGTGATGTTAAGCATTAATATCTTGTAGAATGGTTAATTTAGCATTTTTGTTCTTTGTCAAGATTATTTTACCTGTTTGAAAGCCTTTGTCCTTTCACATAAATTTAGAGTAACTTTTACATAGCTACAGTCAACCTTGGAAGGTTTTGATAGACTGCATTAAGCTTAAGGATCACTTTGAACAGAATTGTCATATTCTGATTAATTAATGTAGTATGTGTCTATTCACTGTAATATTCTCTGATTTCCTTATCACATTGGAATTTCCACCATGGCAATTATGTATGTAAGCTTCGATTTTCATATATAAGCATTTAATCATCTTTGAAGACATTGTATTTCCTGGTTGATGTAGTATTTTTAAATTTAATTTCTGCATGTTTATTTTTAGTATATAGTATTATGACTGGTTTTTGATTGTTGACTTTGTGTCCTGAAACTGTAACGTATTAGTTCTAACAACTGTAATTTATTTGAAATTTTATGGTAAATAATCACATCAAACGAATTTCTTCCTTCCATGTCTGTATAATACCTCTTCTTTTTTTTGCCTTATTTATTGTGGTTAAACCTTTTAATTCTATGTCGGATTATAGAGATAAAATTGACTATCTTTCCTTTATCTGTGATCTTTGAGTGAAAATATTCAGAGCTTCACAATTAAGTATGATTTCTGATTTTTAGATAATAACTTTCCAGCTGAGAAAATTCTATTTCTAAATTGCTAACAACTTTTTCCATAAATGGATATTAAATTTTACCAAATAATTTTCTTCATATTTCTTGCAATTATCATTACTTTTTAATTATGTAACTCACTGATATATTTGACCATATTGATTTATTTTCGAACTTGAAGAAGTCTTGATTACCTAAAATAAATATCACTTTTTCTTGTTATAGAAACACCAATATAACCATTCTTTCATGCATTGGTGAATTAAATTTATGAATAATTTATTGGGAAAACTTTGATTCAGTTTTGTGAGTGATATTTTTTCTTTTGTTTTTTTTATTGTAACTTTGTGTGTTTTCTGAAAGAGATTGTGCAAAATTTGCATTAATTTAAATCTTTGTTAGCATTTTCTAGTTAGACTCCCTGGGTCTCATGATATTACTTGTGGGAGTTATGTAGTTACTAGTTCAAATTTGTAAATATTAACAGGACTATTGAGGCTATTTTAAATACTTCGGTTATATTTCTGTAGTTTGTAAACTTAATCACTTTATTATTCTTAAATTGTTAAATGCATAAGTAAAACTTTTACACAGTGCACAATTATTATAGTTTTCATTGCCATATGGTATTTATTGACATTTTCCCTTTTGTTCCTGACCCAGATTCTTCATGTATTCTTTTTTTTAATATTTTTGTCAGGCTTGCTCGATAATTGCACTATTTTATTAATATCTGAACAAGCTTCTTTCATCAATTTCTCCTATTATTTGCTTTTAAATCTTTCTAAATTGTAGTCTATTATTTTATTTTGTATACTTTGATTACATTGGATTTATTTTGCTTGCCTGTTTATAGTGCATTGAGGAAAATCACTGACTTAAGAATCTTCTTTATAGCCGGGCGTGGTGGCGCACGCCTTTAATCCCAGCACTCGGGAGGCTGAGGTAGGCGGAGCGTTGTGAGGTCGAGGCCGGCTTGGGCTACAACGCGAGTGCAAGGCCTGCCTGAGCTACATAGTGCGACCCTGCCTCAAAAAACCAGGGCCGGGAGTTTGGCTCAGTGCGAGGTTGTGAGTTCAATCCCCGGTGCCAAAAAAAAAAAAAAAAAAAAAAAGAATCTTCTTTATTTTAATGCAAGCATTCATTGAAAAATGCTTTTCCTCTGAACACTGCTTAAGCTGTATCTCAAATATTTTAATTGCGTGGTTTCATATATATTCTTTAACGCATAAGATTGGGATTATTTCAGCCATGTATTGGAGCACACTATTCTAATTTCAGCCACTTGCGAGGTTGAAGTAGGAGAATCACAAGTTCAACCTAGGTAACTTAGTAAGACACTGCTTCAAACCATAAACTATAAAGAGTTGAGGAAATTGCTCAGTGGTAGAGTACATACCTAACACATATGAGATCCTGAACTACATACTTAGTACCAAAAGAGTGCATCAAGAGCTTTTTCAGTGTCTTTCTACTACTGACTTCTATATTTGATTTTATTATCCCTAAACACACATTTTACATTTTTAAATTCTTACATACAAGTGATCTCTGTCATTACCATTGAATCATAAACCCATTGCAAACTATAAATATTTTAAGTAAAGAACACAGAATGATTGTATGAATACTCATGATTAACATACACTATAAAAAGCACCATCATAGCTGGGTGTGATGGCATATGCACTTGGGAGGCTGAGGTAGGAGGAGCATTGTGTGTTTGAGGCCGGCTTGGGCTACAATGTGAGCAAGGCCAGCCTGAACTACATAGTGTGACCCTGTCTGAAGAAAACCAGGGCTGGGAGTTTGGCTCAGTGTCTTAAGCACCTCCTTGGCAGGCACAAGGTTGTGAGTTTGATCCCTGGTACAAAACAAACAAACAAACAAATAAAAATATCATAACTGTTGTAGGTCACCTCCTTGGCAGGCACCATCTTTATACAAATTATGATTAGTTTTAAGATACAGGATAAGGTCTAACTTGGTGAATGCTTCACTGAGCACTTGAAAAATATGCATTCTATTCTCACTAGGTGAAGTGTTTGGCATACACTCATGTTCTGGGTAATGAATGTTTGACTAAATGGCAAACTGCACACTTGACATTGGTACCCAAAGATTATAAATGAACTGAAAAATTTCTATCATCTAGCAATTTTGTAGCCACAACAATGTCACAAAATAACATATTACTGAAATATTTGTGATGATTTTGCTGTAAATAAATCTACTGTTCTGACATAATTCTAAAAGTATAGCAAGACAATTAAATACCACACATAATACTTTATAATGAATACATATTTACTGCACTATGTTTTTAGCCATTAATTGGGATGTGCTCCTTCAGTTTACTAACAAAAACATTACTATAAAATAGTATGTCAAAGGGAGATCTGATCCGCCTTCCGGGGATGGGGGCTCCGCCGCCCCGGAGGAGAACCAGAACCGGTCCAACCGGACCGCAACTCACCGGCGCCACGGGGCGCCAGCTTGCATCAAGGGAGATCTGATCCGCCTTCCGGGGATGGGGGCTCCGCCGCCCTGGAGGAGAACCAGAACCGGTCCAACCGGACCGCAACTCGCCGGCGCCACGGGGCGCCAGCTTGCATCAAGGGAGATCTGATCCACCTTCCGGGGATGGGGGCTCCGCCGCCCCGGAGGAGAACCAGAACCGGTCCAACCGGACCGCAACTCGCCGGCGCCACGGGGCGCCAGCTTGTATCAAGGGAGATCTGATCCGCCTTCCGGGGATGGGGGCTCCGCCGCCCCGGAGGAGAACCAGAACCGGTCCAACCGGACCACAACTCGCCGGCGCCACGCGGCGCCAGCTTGCATCAAGGGAGATCTGATCCGCCTTCCGGGGATGGGGGCTCCGC